>BLKM01012573.1:3136907-3162293 GCA_013340265.1 Coptotermes formosanus | reverse complement strand
TGTGTGTGTGTGTGTGTGTGTGTGTGTGTGTGTGTGTGTGTGTGTGTGTGTGTGTGTGTGTGTGTGTGTATGTCAGAACTTATTTAGTCAACCTCCACAAGGTACACTTGCAGGCACTTTGGAATAACCCTTCCCTCGGCCCCCAGGCTGCCGACAACTGCTACCGAAGTCTAATTCCAACCCGCATCTCATCCTTCATTCACTTCAGTTACGCATAGTGTACCCACATTTCAAAGCTTTCATCACAGTAGAGATGAAGTGAAGAAAATACGACGACATGTCGGACGCTGATCTAGTCCTTGCTTACTGATTCGTCCGTTGTTCGATTCCTTTAAAGCCATGGCGAAAAACCAAAGCCCAAAATAATGGCGTGGCCTACCCATGGATTATACACTTTATTAATTCTTATAACATATTTTTAGCACCCCTGAATATGTAAGTTCTGGTGTCATTGCTCTCTTCCACACGTCATATCTAGTAGTTCTTTCATTCTCCTTCGCATAGTAACTCTAAATCTTCGTATTTTCAACGCGGCACGCTCTGTTACTTACATATGTAAATTATTACAGTTCCGAAATCCCATTTACACTGACATGTTAGAAGAATCCTTGGACCAGCCCCCGAATATTACTTACGATGGAACCTAAGACATAATGAAGAGCTTTGAGAATTGTTAGATGGACCCGACAGAGTGAAATATATTAAGTTCAAAGGATGACAATAGGTTTGTCATACAGTCCGAATTGATAGTACTAAAATACGAAAAAAAGTACCGAATGGAAATTTAATGGAAGAACTGTCGGAAGACCACGATCGAGATGGGAAGACAACATTAGGACGGACTCTTCGTTGCTGCTAAATATAAGAGGATGGAGGAGACCAGCAGGGGCAAGGGATATCTGGAGGTGAACTATTTAAGAGGCCAGGGCCCAATATGGGCTGTCGCGCCACTGAAGGACAATATCACACTGACGTGTACTGTATCAGGAAAAAACGAGTCTGGAGTTTATCAAAAAATTGCTATTTACTAGCCGAAACATGTAGTGAAAGTAGACATCAATTATTACGTAATCTGATACAGAATGTCAATATAACAGCTATGTAAACAGGCAAGTTCAGGCAACATCATGCCGTCATTCTAGTCAGCTGGATAATGAATCGATATTGTGTAAATACGATTTCGGATTTGTAATCATTTAACCATTTACAGATTTAAGTCTCCGCCCTCTCAGATTGTGTCGACAGGCTGAGAAAAAACTGGAATAGATGTTCCTGTGTGCTGTTCGTATGCACTACAGGCAAGAGCCAGCCAAACACACACTCAGCGCACATACCTTGCACAGTGTGACGCCTGTGTCTAGGCGGTCCATGAAGTTGTCGACGTTGATGTCCAGTTCGGGATACATCATGTTCAGCCACTCGGCCAAATCCTCCTTCATCGCGTACAAGTACTCTTCACTGGATTTGAACGGACGATAGGACCGCGTCTCCTTCAGCACAGGCGTCACCTCCATCTTGACAACAGCTGAAACATTGCCAAATTCTTCTTATTCGAATTCTTAGTTCCAGTTCTTTACGAAGATAGTGAGTTGGTCCATAGGTTCTTTAAAAACGTTATAACAAATACACAGAGCTGCTGCATTTCAGTCAAAAAGACCAGAGCTTAATCCCCATTAGAACGTGGCACATTTCTTTCCACCACTCCACCCAGACAAGTTCTGGTGCCCAAAGCGGCCTCCTTGAAAAGGCACAGCGACCCTACTCACGTATTATGTAACCTATTACACGTTTCTGATAGTCCTGTATGTGCACTCTAATTTTCTGTACATTTATTTACAAACGTACAAATTTATCTTGACCACACACAAGCCGAGATAAAAATAATACATGTATATGCTGCTGTAATATGTTATATATCTAACGGGACGCAAAACCAGGGACAGCACAGATAAGGAACTGTCTAGAAGGTTTCAACCATTCAAACAAAACGTGGCATGACTCAAGATATGTGCGTCAATGGGTTACCGTCGAACAACGTACGTTTTTGGCAATACACATTCAGTAACCTCGGTTCACCTCACGCTGAAATTCTGCATGCTTTCTTATACGGGCACACAGCTAGATACAGCCATCAGAATATGCACACTGCAATAAGATACGTGTAAATGCAATCTGTTTTGCGATAAGCTATACTCATTGCAGTCCAGCAACGACAGCATTACACTAAACACGAGCAACTAGTCTCTCAACTTATGGTCTTACACTTAGTTTAGTCTTATAAGACCATTTATCTAACGAACGTGCAGATCGAAACCAAGTCCTTGTGATCACAAGTCTCGCGTGACGTCTGGATTAAAACGTCCAGGTTCGTGTACCAGTCTCTATAACACGATTCGCACATGTGAACTGGCGCCTGCTGTTTACGTATTGCTAGAGGAACATGGCACGGTTGGTACAGGTGACACGGCGAAGTTCGGAACGCCATGAGCATCGCCAAAGTTTCGCCATTAACCCTTTAAAGACGAAGCTTATCTGTTTTATATAAGGACTCAGTGCGTACCGCGCTGTAAACACTCTCCACTTCAGTTATAAAAACCAGTCTCTTAATGTCTTATAAGGCAAAAGTTGCTGTTTGTTCTGAGATCCGTACAAAACACATAAACGCAATGTGGGCACCACGTAGAATTTTTTAATGTTAAACCTGGAGGTACGTAAAGTTACCGCTAGGCTTTAAAAGGTTTATAGGAAGGAAATGCTTTCAAAAATTAATACACAGTTCTACGTTACCAGTATTTATCTAATTAGAATCACTGTCAAAAGGACAGATGCCCAAGTGAACACTGGTGGTCACAGAAAATAATCTAAATTTCTCCACTTCACGAGATTATAGCAATGGCAGCCGAAGACTATTTTCGTGACACTGGGCGGATATCAACAGTTTGCAACAGTTTCTGCACACGACTGGCTACAGATTAATAAACATTTATGTAAATTACTGGATTTTGTTCAACATGTTACCTCATGTCCCCTTCCATATTGATAGTGAGTGGATGGGAAGATGGATGAATGGGTGGATGGAAGAACAGACGGACGGACAGACATGTTCTCAACATAAGGAGTTCTTCTTTTCTACTCCGTAAAGAACGCCCAATGAGTCCAAGGATCCCTCGCCAAACGCAGTTTTGCCCACAGCGAATTTAAATAATTCCGCAGCTTTACACTGGCATACAGTGTCACCAACAGCGACATTTATCTTCGGTTTATGATGTGCTTACACATGAAGACAAATAGGCGAATCCGCAACAAAAGATCCGCATTTACTGAGGCAAGGCTGTAACAGCTATTTAATCCAATCCACATCCTGAAGACGTTATTTCTGTAACATTAATTTTAATATTAACGTCCAAGTTACACCTAGGTCTTTCAACAGGCATTTTCCTTTCAGATTTTCCAAATAAAAATTCGTACGGCTACGAAGTTTGGCGTTGATGACTGTTAACAGGGGTTGCAGTTCGCTAACCCATAACTACCCATACGGTATTGGTCTCAAAGACTACCGTAGTCGGTATAGCCACTACGCTATGGGATGGACCGTCAGGGGTTCGAAGGATGGTAGGGGCAGATTTTTCTCTTCTCCAAAACGTTCAGACCGGCCCTGGAGCCTACCCAACTTTCTGTTAAATGGATAATAGGGTTCTTTTCCGGGAGTAAAGCGGCCGTAGCGTCAAGTTAACCACTCACCGCCACCTACTGCCGAAGTTACGAATGAGTGGAGCTACACGTCTACTCCCCTTATATGCCTTCATGGCATGGACGGGAAAACTTTACCGTTTTATTGGTCTTAACAACAGCAGCTGGCGAGGGACTGTATGTATAAATTATTGAGGAAGTAAAAAAAAAAAAGTACACAAACACACACACACAACACACATTTCCCAAGATATTAAACACAACGTGGCGAACACCACAATGCCAGTAATTATCTCCAGTAAAAACGTAATTCACTTCCATTGTGTTATCATTCCACCTGCATTACGTTACGCCATCACAGTCAACAAAGTAACAAATTACAGGAAGATGAAACGGACATTCTGTCAAGGCTCTCGTCTGTTAAGATCACGCCTTATGCCACAGGTCGCAACAAGAAGGGCAGCAGACAAACATTACGTTGAGCAATGCGGCACGACGTCACTTTCACTGAGAAAATACAGAACAGCAACAGTTCAGAGTACCTGCTGCCTGCAGAACTGACGCAACAGCATAAAGATAATCACAGTACGTGACGGTCGAGACCAGCTGCATGTAGGAACCAGGAACAGCACGTCTTTGTCCACAGTTCAGGGCATAACATCTCGGAATCTAGGGGCAACAAATGCCTTCTAACAGCGTTCAAGTCTTCTGGGACTGGTAAACAGCGACGTTTCGGAGGATCGTAGTACCATCATCGTCAGGGCCAAGTCCTTGACCTAGAAGAAGATGACACGAGAATCCTTCGAACCGTCAGTGGGCCTATTTATCCGTCCAAACGGCACAACATCCCAGAAGACTTTTGGCTGCAGCAACATGGCTGTGAGAACCTCAAATTTTGGCTTCCAGCAACTTTCTATACCACCACCACCACAATAATTAGCAGCATATGGTTAACATTATAGAACGCTTCCATATACAATACCCTGGAATTTTGCCTTCAGCAATTCTTGTGTATCCCCACCGAAGGTCTCGCTGGTTTGATATTGTGGAGGGGCTTCAGTGGTCAAATGACCCCGAGAGCTATGCCGGTAGTAGCGTAGCTACTGGCAGGGTCTCTTGCCTTACAGGTCAAAGGTGATGACCCAGACAAAAAGGGATACCCCGGTCCTCCAGCTTTGGGGTTGGGCGTGGGGCTAACGACCCCATCCCGTAAAACCAACCAAATATTAAGGAACCTTAAAAACCAGACGGATCTTCTGCAAAGAACTAGGCGAGGAAAAAAAGGAATAATGAGATGGTTTTGATCTGAAGAAAATGGGTGTTAAGGGCTGAAGAAAAATAGATAGGGACAGAGACGCCTGAAAATTGATCCTGAAGGTGGCCAGGGTCCTACATTGACAGCAGAGCCAGTGGAGAGGGGTTCTTCTGTGTCCTTCACTGCATTGTATGCTTATCGGAGAGACCGATTGGATTCACCTGACTCGCTACCAATGTCGGGCTGTGTTAAACACTGTAATGAACCCTTGGAATGTATAAAAGATGAGAAAACTCTCGGCTCATTAACCTTTTAAAGCCTAGCCGTAACTTTACATACGACCAGGTTTAACATTAAAAAATTCTACGTGGTTCCCACATTGCGTTTATGTGTTTTGTACGGATCTCAGAACAAACAGCAACTTTTGCCTTATAAAACATTTAGAGATCGGTTTTTATAACCGAAGTGGAGAGTGTTTACAGCGCGGTACGCACTGAGTTGTTATATGAAACAGATACGCTCCGTCTTTAAAGGGTTAAGGAACCACAAGCCCCTCAGGAATAAAATGACTGTGCTCCATCTTGTTACTGCCAGAACATTTTACGTTAAATTTTATATGCGCTGATTACAAAATGTGCACAGTTGACTGCAAATTGAAAGTACGGATAGATAAGCAACTGTGCTTGTGAATTTCGTTGCGCTCATGGCAGTACTGTACCGAGCAGCGGCAGGTCGGGCCCACTGCAGCCTTCCCGGAAGGCCCAATCAAGGATGCTGTGAGGGGAAAGACGTGTTGTTAGTCGACGTTGGACCGGAAGTTGCATATTGTGATAACCGGGTAAGGACTTTCATTGTAACATCCCTCCTCGGACAATTCCTGGAGTGAACTCAGCAGGGTGGTGTTTTGTCGGTGGAAAGAGGCCGCAGATGGCACGCGACCTAGCGGGTAGTCTTAACGTCCTTGCGCCAACAGTAATAACAGGTTCAGTGAAGGCCGAGTTGATTGGACCTTGCAAATCAACACCTGTATAAACTATTCTTGGTACCTGCAGCTGTGTCAAGTGCTACTGTACAGAAAGCCGGGTGATGAGGAATAGACAGGTCGCTAACGCTATTATCAAGGCTGTCTCTAGTCACAGCCAGCTGTCTGCTGCAACATCGCATGATGAGATGACCCTTCATTTGCATTCACACCGTAAGTACAACGTTTCGTATCACGCTCTTGCGATACACGTTTCATAAACATGACGAGACAATGTTAGGAAAATAATGCAGTGTCAACGGAATGCATTTAGGTGGGGAAGCGAATGTAATGGTGCCAGTAGTCAACACATTTTACAGATATGTGGAAGCCACCTTTAAACTCGAGACACAAAAAGGGTGACAAGACGCAAGTTCCATACCGAGGACCCATATTTTTGAATCCAAGGAAGAGCACTCCAGTGATTATGAGCCACCGTACAAAATTTTGTCGCCTGGACAGGATTTGTGCACCCCTGAACGACGCTTTCAGTAGTTCAAATCATGACGTCAGAAAAGAGGATAGCTGAGATCTGCGTTCTTGTGGGATATTACGCAGCGCCGAGTGGTAATCCTTTAACGACGTTTCGGGACAACGTATCGGTCCTATCTTGTTGGATTTCTTGACCCTTGAAGATGAGACCGATACGTCGTCCCGAAACGTCGGTAAAGGATTACCATTCGACACTGCGTAATATCCCAGAAGAACGCAGATCTCATCAGCATCGCGACGAAGGCCTCAAATCACGAATAGGATAGTTCGTGAAGAATGAATTGGAAATGACGTAGCAGGAAGTGGTCGTGGCCAGACTTGAGGTGCTGTTCCGGAAATTACATGGCGACATTGCGCAAAAACATCAAAACCCGCACTCAGAATAGCTTATGTATGGTCTTATATTCGAATGGAGGACAGCCAAAACATGAAACGCTGGTACTGTGTTATTGGCCGAGACGTCGGGTGGGAAAGAGAATGCGGAGTTCCACTCCGTCCTCGATATATCTGGTAAACGTAAAGTTCACACTAGAAGCGGCCATGAAGGCCCAGAGGGGGAGCAGAGGTATAGCTCTACTCTTTCTTTAACCTCAGCACTAGATGGGGTGGATAGTCAACGCCACGGCCCAGGCGTTTTACGCCCAGAAAAGATACCCGATACCAATTGTGTAGGAGTCTGGAAGGGCCCCAGGGCCGGTCTGGACAGATGCAGAAAATCTCGCCCCCACCGGTATTCGATTCCCGGACCGTCCAACGTGTAGCGACTCACTACAAAGACTGCGCTATTCCGGCATTAAATATTTCTGATTAACATAACAGCCAGACCCAGTCAGTGACGAACAAAACGTACTGCTACACGTCAACACAATAGACAACAGGGGGGCTCAAAATGAACTGGTTTTAACCCCCCTGACACTCCAAATCAAATCCTCGATTACGGGCTTGCGAGGTGCTCAGTTGGGTTACAAGTAGCCATTTACACGAACGGAATTCGGACAGCCACTAAATTACGGTGCTTGCTGAAAGATTACCATGTTCCGCGATACGAAGCCGTGCGGACTGGTACACAGATACCAACGGGATGTGCGAAAGTGCTGCCTCGCTTCTCCAAGGACTGAACTGAGGAAACAATAAAGAAATCTAAACTGCGAAACACAGTCTTACCCGATATTTACCCGATACACACGCAAAAAAGCATTCTAAATAAATCTGATACCAGTCGATTGATTTACCCGATACACACGCAAAAAAGCATTCTAAATAAATCTGATACCAGTCGATTGAACGTGTCTTTACTGTATTTCATTAAAAAGGAACAGACCACCACCGCCACACGGATGTAAAAAATACAATAAAAAGATTGAATTGGAAAGAAAAGTGCAAAGAAACTGAGAAGCATCAAAAGGTAAATGTAAAGTTTTCTCCCTGTCCACGCCATGACGGCATCATGAGGGGGAGGAGGGGAAGGCACAGCTCCACTAATTCTGAACCTCGCACTAGATGTGATTAACTTCACGCTCCGACCGCTTTTCCCCCGGGAAAGAACCCTGGTACCCCTTGCATAGCAGGCTGGGTGCATGACTGACGTAATCGTGACGTGTTTAGTGATGCGAATTTCTTCGATTACTGATTCACTTCCGGTACGAGCGTCCGCTTGTGGTGTCGTTATAACGACAGGCTGCTGTAACGCGGGTGAAGCGCCTTGGCTAGACACAAAAACGCAGCCTTGCCATGTACATCCACGTATCGAATCGCGGACCCGACTGCTGTCCAAGGCGAGATGAAAAACTGATTTCTAAAGAAACATACGCGGTGTGTGCGTGTGCGTGCGCGTGTGTCCCAAATAACGTTTTACAGAAGTCGGATTGTCATCATATCTGACAAAACGCAATGTGATTGGAAGATGTCCCTCCACTGGCACTATTTAATTCCCTATTATTAATAACATCAACAGGTAAATGTACAAATTTCGGGGCGGGAGTGGCACTGGCGTCCCTTCGTGCACGGTCCTGCGGTTCTGCGTGCTAACATATACAGCTGCATGCGTACGTACGTACACACACACACACACATACACACGTAATTCATACGTACACACACACATACATACACACACGAATACATATACATACATAAACACAAATACATACACATATACATACATACATGCATACATACAGACACATACATACATACATATATACATGCATACACACACATACATACATACATACATACATACGTACATACACACATACATACATACATGCATGCATGCATACATACGTAATACACATACATACATACATACATACATACATACATACATACACACATACATACATACAAACATACATACGTACGTACACACACATACATACATACATACATACATACATACATACATACATACATACATACATACATACGTACACACACATACATACATACATACATACATACACACACACACACATACATACATACATACATACATGCATACATACATCATACATACATACGTACATACACATACATACATACGTACACACATACATACGTACATACATACATACATACATACATACATACACACACACACAGATGTCTACAGTACATACATTAGGACGCTATTACGACTTAAGTATTTTTTCATGTTGACTGTTATTTACCAGCAACACACCCGATGATTCATACGCGTCTGTTATAACGCTGAAGTTACACTCCCGTTTGAAAACTGCGATAGACCTTACATGGCCGCGTAATTAGGCGCGGTCTTTGGCCCCTGCATTCCCTTGATTTAACACCTTGCGACCTTCACTTGCGGGGAAGATTAAAAGATTAACTGCATAAAACACATGCTCACACTCTGGAAGCACTAAGGAACAACATCCGCCGCCAGATTTCAACAATTTCCGGGCAAGAACACCAGACAGTAAACGTCTTCCGCAGCTGTACTGAGGGCATTCGGTCAGGTGGCAATATTTCCAGCAACTCCTGCAGCACTGGTCAGTTTTTATTAGACTTTCTGACGGTTACTATCACAGCAAATCTTTTTCTCGCTTCCTTCACCGACTGTTAAACCTCCGAGACTCGGCGCACGACGTAACGCTAGCGGAACATCGGCCGGGCGCTTATCGTTCAAGCAGGGAAAAAATGACCCTATATAAACACAGTCCGCACATAGAAATAAGAAAAACGTCCGATAACGCGGTACAGTAGTCTACAGAAATCAAACAACACATGTGAGTTTTCTGTGCTCATGAGTTCCAGTGAACAATTTTGAAGCTTTAATCAGTCTCTGGTAACTGTCAAGGTGGCGGCGACTATGAAGGCTGTTCCTATCTGGGAAGTGAAGACGTGTAGTTTCGTGATTAGCTATCAATATTTCGGAAGGGCGCAAGATTTGACATACTCACAGCGATTTTGCTGAATGTTCAAGTCTTCTGGGATGTCATGTCATGTCGACTGGTAAATAGTTACCAATGTTCATCCGTACAAAAGATCGGTAACAATCGAAGCGCACGGGTTGCGGTGCCTACCCTTCTGTACTCTCTTCTCTTCTACCATTGTTTTTAAGGATCGTCGTGTCTTCGAACTACGGGCCAAGCATATCCCAGAGGATTTAAAACGTCATTTCGGGGGGGGGGGGGGTTGCCTCCATCGTCAATGCTGCCGAATAACTATTCTTCTGTCCTTAGAGAGGAGGCATGTTCCTCCAAAAGGCTGGTACCTACCCACAAGGATATGGGACGTCATACCACAGAAAAAGCGATCATTAGCCACTTTCCCTTTCATCGTATCAGTTTGTGTTGCTTGATTTTAGGCGGTCAGAAAGGATGCGGAAATTTTAGACAGCGCTGTACGGGGCAGAGTGACAACACTGTGCAAATTTTAAAGGATCCCTTGCGCCATATTTCTCCTCCCTTTCGCTTTAGGTAGAAAATTCTATACTGTATTTCCTGTTTTCACATATCGACACCGAACAACAGATTACTGTTGATGGTCTGAACTTGTTTCGGTCCCGTAAAGAAGTTTGCAACACGCGAGACTGAGGTTCTCACAGATGTGTTGATTCGGGAAAGCGTAGTGACTCCGTTTTCAGGGTCAAGAAGTCTTTATGCGCAACATCCCAGAAGAATTGCATTCTTCAAAATAAAAATAGCTTTCACTTTGTACAATTTTAAAAATCCTTCAACGCACGATGCAACACGTGTTACAAAAGTTGTCAAGGACTTGAGAAACTTGTACGAACGCAAAGATAAAAGTGACAAATTCAGGGTCAAAACATCTCATTTCCGCAAGACAGGTATTATGCATACACAAAGGGCCATTATACGAGTTACTTAAAGGCCATCACATATTTCAGTGTTCAACAGAATTTTATAAAAGCACAGGCAAAGTTATCTGTGTGCTTGATTAAGAACTATGACGACACTGAAGGCATATGCAGAAGATGAGGTACAGCTCCACGCATTCTTAACCTCGGCAGTACGTGCATGTGTGGTACAGGAGGCTGGGTAGGCCCTACAGTTGGTCTTACACCTGAGAGGAATCGAACTACGCTTCCTCTGTGGTTCAGCGCGTAGTCTGATCACTACATTGACTCAGCTATCCTGGCTGCTAGAAGATTTAATAAGACAGAGAAAAAAAAACAGACCTGACGTGACATTTCAGATTCTCACAGCAGCAAATATGAAGACCGCTGTCTTCTGGGATGTGACGCCGTGTAGTCTGGCGCAAAGGCACAAACATTATGAAGGAAGTTGCCGTCTCAGTCTGCGCCCTGAAGATGGCGACAGCATGCTTCTCCTGCACTTCCGCAGGTACGCTCTTTAAATCTCCGTTTTTCTGGCATATTACGCGGTGTCACTGGCTAATCGGTTCCCGGCGTTTCGAAGAAACATAGTGTCTTCATCTTTAACGGTCTAGAGGACCCAGAAGAATGCCGACAAGGCACCACGTTGTGTCGAAACGTCGGGAACCCAATGACGCGTCATGTGATGGAATTGTCTGATTCATGCCACGCCAGTAACCAACAAAAAGTCTAAGAATGCCGTGAAAGAAGGGTCAATAAACGTTTCGCTCGGCAAACGACGTCAGCTACGTTGACTGTTCGATTCTTGGAGCTGGTCACGAAGTCTGATCGCGGACTACGTCACTGGTGACGTATAATGGTGGTGCCCCACATAATGTGAATGAAAGTCAAAACACCGCTAATCCCTAGGCAATGAAACAAAACAACGATTCATGGGGAAAGCCGAATGTAATATATCGACAAGAGTGGATCATGCGCAGAGGAAATACAGAAAGCTACATGAATTTTTCTGTGCCCTGTAATTTTCCAACTTCTTGGTATTGTGAAAACATCTGTAGCAGAGAAAACAAGACTCGATGGGGTCTTATTGTAGGAGGTAAAAACATCAATTTCAGAAGGTTTAAGCTATATTCGGGAGGATACAGCTCAGATTCAAAATCTCATTTTCGCCTCGTACTGGATGTAGCAAACTATCCACAATTACATACATGTACACTGACGTTCTAATGTGTTTGAAATCAAACAATATGTAAATCAACGTTAAAGGCAATGTTACACGCTTCTAACCATGACTGATAGAAAGAGCAACTTTGCGCAGTATACGTTGCAAGGCATTATTATTCATACAATCCCAAACAAAAGCACTTACAATTAACAAGTATATATTATATTGTCTCATGGTATACACTCTCCAATATATACTTGTTAATTGTACGTGAATTTTGTTGGAATTGTATGAACAATATGCTTAATGCGTGGAATATGAAAGCATTAAGGCTGCCAGACATGTTTTGACAGAAGTTACTTTAATTCTGGAGCACTTGGAAGACCTAGGCGTAAATGGGAGGATAATATTAAAATGTATCTTCAAGAATGGGATGAGTGGCAGGGACTGGATTGATCTGGATCATAACACGGACAGGCGGCGGGATCTAGCGAATGCGGTACCAAACCTTTCGGTTCCATAAAATGCGGGAAATTTCTTGACTACCTGAGGACCTGTCAATTTCTTACGAAAGACTCTCCTCAGTGTAGTTAGTTAGTTAGTTAGTTAGTTGGTTGGTTGGTTGGTTAGTTAGTTGGTTGGTTGATTGGTTGGTTGGTTGGTTGGTTGGTTGGTTTGTTGGTTGGTTAGTTAGTTAGTTGGCTGGTTGGTTGGTTGGTTAGTTAGCTACCTAGCGTCACGAGCGTCAGTCCCTACTTCGTAAACCTGTGTGTGTGTATGTGTGTGTGTGTGTGCGCGCGCGCGTGCGTCTTTTGTTTTCGCTATGCTGCCCGCGTTGTTGTTAATATTATTACGTCTGTCGGTCGTGTAACTGGCCACTTTGTTCTTAACTCGACACGTATATAAGAACTGAATTACTATGCTTATCGTCGGGTGTGCCGGGATAGCTCCGTTGCTATAGTGACTCGCTACGGGCTGGACGGTCCGGACACCGAATCCCGGCGGGGTCGAGATTTTCCGCACCCCTGCAGACCGACCTCCGCAATGGACATCAGGTCATTCCCGGGGGTAAAGCGGCTGGGTCGTGGCGTTAATCTCCCACCCCATCTAGTTCCGAGGTTAAAGAAAGAGTAGAGCTATACCTCTACTCCCCCTCTCTGCCTTCACGGCAGTTTATAGGGTGAAATTTGCCTTTTTTACTATGATTATTAGCACTATTATTATTATTATTATTATTATTGTGCTGGTAGCATAACCCCAAAGGTCAATATTGCTAATACTAGGGACCGCCATTAGATACAACTCAGAACCAGTTCCATTCCCCCTCCCATTGTCACACTAAAATCCAGTTCGGTGTTCTGTAGATGTTCCACCACAAACCCCGTACGTGTACCCATTCCTCATGTTTCCCGTCCTAATCCAACGCCCAGTCCACTGTAACCACCCACAGTTCACTACCATAACGCTAAGAATGCAGTGTTACCTGCAGCACCAGGTTCCCCATTACATAACATCACAATGTTCACTTCATGCTGTCAAGCGCCCTGATATTTTCACAGCACTTTCTTTGAAAGAGTTGTAATTTATTCTTCAGCCCAAACAGGCCCGAGAGAACACTTCTTTTCTCGGCTATTATAAATGACGTAAGATTACAGAACGTCAGGGGGGTGGGGTGCGGGGGGGGAGACGAAAGGGACGTTACGGGCTAAGCCCCTGATCGGCAACGTAATGTATAATACACCAGTCCGTGTCCGTAACACGCTGGTGTCACACGGATTCAAGCAAACAGGTCAACAAATCATGTCTGATTTCATACACCGATCCCAACTGCAGCCGCCTATGCTGTCATTCCTTTTTATCGGTCGGTACTTTACAAAAGCGCATATGCCAGTATTATGTGGTGTTTACAGCCACTGTCAGATACCACAGTACTCCCAAATCTATAGAGTACAGTGGTGTTAAACACGCTACGAAATAAAACTCGGATCACAAACACTTTTGTCGTACAGGAATATCCCGTCAATTAAAGCCAAGGTCGTCCCTATGCACGCCACGAAGTGACATCAGGGAGTGAAGGTTCACTGCCAGCCATTTTTAACCTTTACATTAGATGGAAGTGTGTGGTCAGCTTCACACCCTGGCCGCTTTACTCCTGGGAAAACAGCAGCTTGTACCTACTGACCAGGAGGTTGGTTTGGCCCCACAGCGCATCTGGTGACATCGGAGAAGAAATGCATCAGTTGCCCCCCGCTGGGAATCCAAAAATTGTTCGTCGGTAGTCCAGACCATAGCCTACTCACTATACAGACTGAGCTATCCGAGTGCCCTTCCGTCACAGAAACGTGTTGGAAACAATTAGTTCAACGTACGCGCTGTTTTGTCTCACTCGTTCGTTGTACATGATGCAGGTGATAACTGTTAAAACGCGATGCCTAGACAGGAAGAAACTTACATTAAGGGGTCCAAGACGCGGAGGGAGGGGAAGGGACACAATTAACACAGACCGAAACCCGGAAGCCTATCAACAGGCACTTCAATGCAAGACAGACACGCGAGACATAAAGGGCTACAAAATGCGTAGGTAAATCACCGAACGAATTGCATATATCACATACGTTCGAGGAAAGTATAGGGTGTTTTATTTCTTACTTGACCGACAAGCGCCGGCCCGACGCTCTACAGAGCTTTACTGGACTTTCTGAAGGTTATTACCACTGCGATAATTTGTCTAGCTGCCATCCTCGACTGTTAACCTTTTAAAGCCTAGCGGTAACTTTACATACGACCAAGTTTAACATTAAAAATTTCTACGTGGTGCCCACAGTGCGTTTATGTGTTTTGTACGGATCTCAGAACAAACAGCAACTTTTGCCTTATAAAACATTAAGAGATTGGTTTTTATAACCGAAGTGGAGAGTGTTTACAGCGCGGTACGCACTGAGTCCTTATATAAAACAGATATGCTTCGTCTTTAAAGGGTTAAACCTTCCCGACATGCGACGTAAGACGCAACGCTGGCAGGGCGTCGGGCGGAGCGTTGGGCCGGCACTTTATCGGTCAGGCATGAAAAAACACTCTATATTTAACGTCTCACACTTATTACTATATTTTTCAGTTACGCATAAGGATCATTGTGAAAATCCTGTCAGGAGTTTTAAGGTTCTCGCAGTGGTGCCGTTCTTAGGGTAACCGGACCCCGACGTTTCGAGGACAGTCCTAGCATTGTCTTGAAGGGACCAACAGAAACCACGATGTCGCTAAGCCCGTCTCAAAGCCAGGGTTTGAATGCGGGCACGACGGAGACGTGATTTAGCGCCACCCTTCGTCTGCGTTTATCCAGCAACTTCTAATAGCCTACAAAGACTTCCATTGGTATTTCTTTATTCAACGAGGCTGAACGCCAGTGAGGGAAGCAGAGGTCAGACGCATTTAGAGCAGTACTTATACGACATTTGCATTCCCCTCAGCACAGCCTGTAGGTGGCAAAAGGGGGGTATTCACCTGAGAGGAAGACGCTTACTGAGTCGTAGGAGTACGTAGCTCGAATACAGTACACAATGGTCCGGAGGAGAAAGAGAAAATTACAGTAGACAGTAAATCAATACCACTGACTAGGTCTACGTTTTGGGCTCAGTACAATTATTTTTGTCAACAGATGGATTGATTTCGGTGTGGATTTGTTAAATTTATTCTAAATGATTCAAACAACCTTCCCTTGCACTACCTTCAGTTTCATCACGATCATATGACAGGGAAGTTACAATAATTGTCCGATATTCTTCTTGGAATCGATAACAGTGAGTATAACGATGTTACTTCAGGCTAGTCGATCTGCGAGGTAATCGACAGGCTACCACAAAAATGCCAGTACTCCACTCACACCTCGGCTGTCTAAGAAGTAAATCACCTGGTTCGTGGAAGTGTGGAACATATACGGATATATCAACCTCTATCCATATATATCTCCCTACATATAATACCCTTGTGTGAGTGAATAAATAAGCCACACCCTGGTTCTTTGCAAGGTACACGCTGAGGCCGAAGAAACATTTGAGCATCGAGCATATAATAAACCACAGGACAGATCGCAGCATTCCGTTAAGATTAGATTAGCGCTTGTTTTGTTCTTCAAATAAAGAAATGAACGATTACTACCGATGGTTATAGTGTTTCAGTGGGGTTGCGCGTGGATATTACGGCGGTAAGTCATATGATCGGCACAAAACTAGCATGAAGGCCAACATATAAATCAGAACTATCTACATCGTTTCGTAATAATGCGTCACAAACTGACACACTGCAGCTTCTCAAGCATAGTGGTCAATATATGTACTGCGAGGTTTAACACCAGAAACTCTGCATTTTGTCCACGCAGTCTACGTATAGGTTTCACATTATTCTCACAGTTCATAGCGACTGTTTTCCTTTACAGCATTAGCCGACTGCTTGTAATAACTGAAGCACCTTGTGTTCGCTTTGAGGTACGAAATGAACCTTTCTGTACAACGTAGATTACTTATAGTTTTCAAACGATAAAAAGAGTTTACTTTCGATAATAATTTCTAATTTCAGTCTAAAGTGGCACCGAAAACTGCTGAAATACTGTAGGCAAGTAAATATTAAAAGAAATACAATTATGTTAATGGAACTGTTGTTATAATGTAAACCAACAAAATGCCGGTTGCCTAAAATCCAGTGGATCGCAGGCGCCAGGAATACGACCAATATAAACAAGACATGAAGCAACTCCGTACTTAGTAAGTTCTTCCCAGTATATAATAAATAATAATAATCTAGCGTATTTACGGTTGAAAATGCTTAGTATTTCCGACTCACTCAGGTTTCGGTCATGACTCGGATCAAGCAGCTGGCACAAGAGTTACATTATGCTGTCATTTTTCCTTAAAAACTCAGTTCCCTAACTATAATGACAATACTTGTAAGGCTGGACGTCTTTGCAACAGGGAACAGCCTTCATAAGTTCCGTCTGTAACTTCTTGTTTTCTTGCCGTCACTGAGATGTTCGCTGAAGTAAAGGTGAACTCAAAATCGTGTCTGCCGTACGAATTCCTGAAATACCGAAGGGATTGGTGGGCGCTGGGTAGTACTGCCGATCAATGAGAAGTCCACAGCGCAGATACATGTGCAGTGGACATTAAATGAAAAAAGTATACGAGAATATGCACCTTGTTTTTGTCTTGACTCCATCAACTACATTAACTCTTGATTAGAGATTTTGTGTGTACTTAATATCTGCGTGTGTATGAATAAATCAAAACATATTGCAGATCTGATCTGAAGGTGGCTAAACAAGAATAAAACACTGCCTAATGAATGAATAGAAAACATGCTTTGTGTAAATACCCAATTACCTGAAGAATACACACTGCATATCTTATTATCTGACACAACATGCTGCTATGTTAAGTAAAAAACACACTCTTGTACTCAGTAACATCACCTGTACTTATCAAGTGCATCAGTTGATCTTTAAGTAAAGAAATGCGCGCAATAAATGCAAAACTCGCGGCATTGTCTTCCTACTCACAGTACCTTTGTTTCTGTTACATTAGTCATGCCACGGTAGGCTGCTTTCACCTCTTGTTTCGTTGTTTTCTACGCAAAATTTAATGCCATATTTAAATCAATGGTTTTAAAGCACGTGCGTTATAAATAATTGTATGTGGTAGCACACGGGACAACCTCAGTACATTCAACAAAATCGAAAGATATAACAGTAACTGTACCACAAATCTGGTTCTTTAAATGCTGAAAACCAGCCCTTTTTTTTTCCTTCGGTATATTGTTTAATAATAGAAGTTAAATAAATTCTAGTTATCTTTAGAAATTAGGAAACATGTGATTGGTTTCTCAAAAAATGAAAATCGCGTGTTTTTACGGAAATAAATGCAAAACCGACGTCTGTCTTATTCGCTAAAAACACGTTGACATGGAAATAAGAACACAACTAGAGGCCGTTCCCTACAACCAAACCCTTTAATTTTCTAACCAGTAACATTTACAATTCTGCTTGTTGCCAGAGACATGACTGTTACGTTGATAACTGTGTGAAAATAATTCTACCCAACATTTTTAGCAATGAACGCCAGGTTTAACTCCGTAGACACAAATTAACAACACTCTGAACCATTAAGTTAATATAAATTGTGTATGAAACTGCAATTTCTACCTCACAAAAAGTAAATTCTGTGTCCATTACAAAGATGAGCCGTTTAATGCTGTTCGGGGAAACAAGCTATGTTCATTGTGAGAATCGAACAAAATCCACAAACACACGCCGTGGTCAAAATGCATCTTTCTAAGGACAGAGCAGGTCATACATACAGTTACTACCAAAACATAGGCCCAAATAATATCAGTAATCGTGGAAAAATGGTATACTGAACATCAAATTTGGAGTACACGTTTAATAAACACTCACCTCAACAGCACGGGAAAGTCGAAGTAACTACAAACAACACCTTACACGATGTATCAACACAAAACAGTCTTGAGTTGTTCGTCTATGAGGCGACATGCCGCATTCGATCCTAACTGGCTGACTGCGTGAGACTGACTGCGGGGCTAGCCCGCCAGTGCGCTGTAACCGCCTGGTAGCCGCAGGCAGCAGCGTGGGGGACTCGGTAGAGGCCGGGAGATTTGCAATGTAGGCCCACTTGCGTTCCGCGTTCGCGAGGGCTAAATGCGTACTCTTTCCCGAAGGAACTGCTGTCACCTCACTTGATATCCGTCAGACTTCCTTATTCCACATTAGGGTAAAGTGTACTGAAATTTCAATGGAAACTTTTGACAATTCCCGCCTCTAACTACGAGTTCAAGAGACACCCCTTCAATTTAACTGTTCTTATATATCACAGCCACAGAGTAATACTATGAAATCACACACTAAATACGCCATGAATTTTAGAAGTTCCTAACTCGATACAGGTTATCGGCAAAATGCATTTTAAAGTACTCCTCCAAAAATATACAAAAAACTTTACCACACTTAAAATATCAATATTATATGTTCGCCATAAAGTTTATTACAATAAAATATAGTAACTTAAGCTCCTTCTTCACTGTTCACAGTTCACCTGGGTCTTTCCAACTAAGCTGTGATCAGCACACACAATCATTCATCGCAAAACGTACATAAAAAATTGGCGCTAAACACTCTGGGACAGCAGGGACGACCGGATTCGATCACAGGCCAGCCTATGTGAGATTTCTGGTAGACGAAGTGGCAACTGGCCATAACTCCACCGAGTACTTCGACTTTCCCGCGACAGTAGTACGCCACAATTGCACCATACGTATGTTTCACTCACCTACTACCGACGCTATACGAGTCTTAGGAACGGACAGCGTCGTTAAATACAACACGTCTCCCTCCCTACCGCGGTCTAGACATAAATTATGTCACCAGTAGCAGGCGCCGTGGCGACCCGGCGCCGGAAGTTGTCGAGCCGTGACTGACACCATGTAACTTTTACATGCAGAGGAGCTCCTGCGAAGAATGTCGTTATTAATTTACAATTTAAAGCACAGCATTACTAAAATGCAAAACATTACGCACGTGGTATCCCACGTGCACTTGAAGCACAGCACGAGAAAATGTTACTTGCATATCGATTATGACGGGAATGCATAACGCCCTGCCATCTATGAGAGAAAGTTTCAAACGAGGACAAGCCTCATAACCGCGCCGTTACATCCGGGAACGACTAAGCAATCCACCTCATAATACCTAAAATTAATACACTCAACAAAGGCGTGTTACATTCAGGATTATCTGCACCGATACTTAGTGCAACAGTAACAACGAGTTGTGACCGAATTTCTGGGGAAATCTTAGAAAACCTTAGACAAATTTATCACTATATCATACAATCTTCATTAACACATAATTCATTCAGCTAGTTTCCACTTCTTAACATGTTGAAATAACTACCTCTGAAGAACTTCCTCGTGAGAACCACTTTCCTCAGATCCAGTGTATTTTCTGTACAATAGCATCTAGCTTCACAGTTCAAAGAAGTTTTCTCAGATGCCTCGACCCCTCAAGGTGAAGGCAATACATTTTTTCAAAACGTCGGCACCTACTCACCCAGTGGCACAGCATCACATCCCATACGGCCTTCACATTCCTCCTTTGATCTGTCCTAGCCTGACTACAGGTTAAAAATCCCGATACCACTATGAACTTCTTAATCTTGGTGGTTACATAACATCCCACTCCCATTCACATACAGGAAAACATGCAAAATAAATCACATGTAACTACAAAAATTGGTAACCAATGGACTTTTTGATCTGGAATTCATGTTTTCCTCAGATGAGGTATGTTTTACAATAAATACAAAGGTGCACTGCCATAATAACATATACCAGTATCTGGAAATCCCCATGCACATCACTTAGGTCCTTTGCAGGACCTTACAACTGCAGTCTGGTGTGTACTCAGTATGCACAAAATTGAAAGGCTCATGTTTTCTCGTGAAATAATAAATGCCTCACAGACTGTGACCTCCTACATCTCCAGATTTCAATCTGTGTGATTACTATTTGTGGGAGGGCACTGAATGACAGTTTCTGTGAACAATGCACTTTCTTATCCAAAAATGAAAGATACTATTTGAAGTGAAACTGCTAATATTTCACTGTTGCACATCAAGTGATATTTTCAGCAAGTGCAAGACCTGCTCAGAAACTGGACGTGAGCACTTTGACACTCTTCTGCAAAGTCTGATTGGTTGAACTCGAGGAGAAAAACAAACTCTTAACTCCAGCTCATGCAAGCCTCCTATGGAATAAACTTCGATGACAGCTGCTGTGCTCAGAGACAAGATGAGAGGGACACAGTGAAGATACCAACGTTCTGGGGAATCACAGTGATAACTGTTTACAAATCAACATGGTATAAACATCCTAGAAGGTTTGAATCTTCTTCAACACCACCATGAGAACCTCAAATCCTGCATGTGTGAATAATGTTCGTAGGTTCAAAGCCTGTCAAGTGACTCCTTTTTCAGACAACAATGGAAGGAAGTGCAAACACATACATAACTTTTGTCTTGGGATTTAATTACAGCTACATGACACTGGATTCACCTGGAAACTGGATTTACATGTGGGTTAACAAGTGGCATCAAATTTGAATTACATATTTTTTAATCAAAATTTAGGACAGTGAAACCAAAGAAGTTATGAAAATTGAATTATGAGAACCTGAGTTACAGTGACTCTTGTGGACTGCAACTATCATGTCACTAGTACACTACAGTCCACACAGATGTCACTGCAAGTAACTCCCTGTGTTTTATTCCAGGATTAAATTTTAAAGCATTACACAGCAATTTTAAACCTGCAAGGTAATTCGCAACTACATTTCAATTCTTACATTTTGTCACTTTTCAAACAAAATCATTGAATCTGATGACAAAATTAACATAAAGTGCTCAAGAAACCTAAAAGCATATCACTGTGGTCACCATGCAGGAGCTTGAACCACAAATAAACATTGTTAAACCAGTCCAGTCTTCCCTACTCAATTAAACTAGCAGTGAATTCTTAGTAAACAAGAAGCTAGTACTGATATCCTCATTGGCTGTTCAGTTCAAGGTCCATGTCAGACCAAACAGCTTCAGTCTCACTCTCGTCTGCTTCTCCCTAATGGACAAATTGAACAAAACCACAATTGTTACCATAACACAATTACAGTAAGACAATGAAGAATGACTCACACCAACAAATACTACCAACAACATTACTTAAATATAAAAATATAAGAAACACTTTCTGTTTGCCTTGATTCTTCTATTAACCTGACATCCATAAAATTTTGCTGCATTTTCTTTAAATGTCCAATGATTCTTCTTCATTTACGAGATATCTGAAGATACCCTGACAATACTGTCAAAATTATGTGCACCCACAACTGCCCTTCTTCTCATCCTGTTATTTACTGATTTACACCAACTGTCATTTCTCCTTGTTATGGTCTGCTCCAGTCATAGTCAAACGTCCTTCTTAATACCTTTATTTGTGTTGCTCCATTGAGTCATTTTGTCTTTATACTGCCACCATTATGGTTGCGTGGTTAGAATACAGGATTAGAATTCGGTGACTTCTGGGTTCAATCACAAATGCTGACATCATTGTAAAATATAAATAGGCTTAGGATTACATGCATTTTGCATATAGCATATATAAAATAAAACTACATTTAAATTTTCACTTATGGCCAATCCCATAAAGAATGAACATGCATTTCATTCTTTACAGGACTGGCCCTAAGTGAAAGTTTAAATATAGTTTTATTTTACATATGCAATAGGCAAAAAGCACATAATCCTAAACCTAGTCATAAATCAAACATTGCTGCAAATCTTAAAAGAACTATTGTTGTGTCCCTGTAGTTTCAGATGTGTACCTGTTATGTGGAACATACCAGTACTACACAGTCAAGTTTCACCATTACAGTGACCTTCATTTGCTGTACCTGACATTCAGTGTCCTTTATACAGAAACAGGAAGTTGATAAATTTAAGAAAAACACATATTATTTAAAGGAAATAATTTGGGGGTATGGGCAGTGTAGGAGCATAAGACAAAAATCATTGCCCTTAGATGACTTTCAGAATAACATATGCAACACTACATAACTGGCATCCAATATCCACATTTGTTTTTTCACGTGCTGTGCTTTCAAGCCCCATATTTGCTTACCATACATGAGTAATGTTACCATTATTCTCAAATGTCATATGAACTTGACTCAGAAGACAGTAGTTTAATTCCACCAATCCTACTAGTACTGACTTAATGATTGAACTTCCAAGTACTTGAGACATCAAACAAGTAGATTCTATTGATAACACACATGATAATAAGGGTTTAAAGATTAATGTGTTATTTGTAGTTTGCTCTGTGATGATGCCATTACCTCACACTACATGTTGATGATGGTAGGACAAATGGTGATACACAAGCTGTGATTTCACCAGTCTACTCAGTGGGCTCTAACAGCTGTGAGAACCTAATGCTTTCTACATTCACAAAGTACTTACATGATCAGACACCAGGTTTAAGGTTTACAAACTGAACAACTAGCAATAGCAAACCCTTATTCCTACACAATTTGCTTCCTCAGGAATGAAATCCTGAACTTAGTTGTTGAATAAGAAGACATCAAGTCTTGTTACACTGTTTGCTTCCTTTAAGTATAAGGTGTGATCAAAAAATTTCCAAACAATATATGTTCTCAATGTTAACAGCATTTACATACTATCCCCACGCATACAGTGAGCCCAGTGACTGTGCCATTATTAGGAAAAGTCATTAATGTCCTCTGTTTGAACCTCTACATGCAGACCATAACTGTTCTTGAATGAATCACGTTGATGCTACGAAATTTCCTTCCCTTCAGTGCCAACTTTAGTTTCGGAAAAACAAAAATGTCATAGGGTGCTAGAAGTGTGGGAGGGAGTGGGGCAACAGTCATGCCAATACTGGCCAGAAATTCCTGCACAGACAAAACAGAGTGAGCAAGTGGCACTGTTGTGGTGGAGGAACCAACTCCTAGTGTGCCAACTCTCAAGTTGTTTCTGTCACGTGTCTTCCTGTGGACATTACAGAATGTCTGTGTAGAAATGTTGGATCACAGTTAGTCCCTGTGGAACAAATTTATGATGCACAATTCCATGCACTAAAAAATATATCAGCATGCCTTTCACTCTACAGCAGACATCCCTGGCCTACATGAGGCTAGAGATGATGGATTTTTCCACTGAGAGACTGTTTCTTTAACAGCTTGAATGTTTCTGTAAGAGTTCTGCCTAATTTGAAGCAGAACCTGATGCATACTCTCTCTGCAAAGTCTGCCATTTTCTGAACAAGCAGACATCACAGAAGGCACCACATACTTACACTCCACTAAATGTTATTTCATACTTATGCAGGCTAGAACTTCGAAATCGACAGGAAATGAATCACTAGATTCCACTGTACCTACATATAAGAATAAGTTCTATACTAACAGCAGTCATGTCATCTTGCATCCAGACCAGAAACATCCTGATAACACCACATATGTAGATTACAGTAAGTCAACACAATACCTCGTTTTCTGAATCAGCTATCCTCTCATATGTAGTATCACCCCCTTCTTCTTCTCCCACTGTCATATAATATGAGGTATCTAATTTGCTTGATGAATTATCTATCCTATGCATTCCTTCCAATGCTCGCCGGTTATTTGGATCCAAACTGTCAATAAATACATCTCATTTAGTTTCATGCCAGTAAGTACAGAGGCAATTTTGAAAGAAAAATATGCAAAATACTAATATATTAAGTGCCCAAAGAGATACATAAACACGAAGAATAAAAATTGTAATTATGTATTATACAATTAAGCTAAGTTTAAATGTTTGGGATGAGCGTGGATTAAAATAAAAGCGATTACTTTTTGACATATTCCATTGTTCTGAGTTTACTCCAAATAATATTTGAAATAAAAATATAACCATCCAGTCTCCTAAACATTATAATATAATGTTTCGGAAACTGGATGTTTGCATCATTAGGTTCTAGAGAGTTTTTATTCAGCTAAGTCCATTGGCACCTCACTAGAGATCCCAATGGCTCAGACAAGCTCTTTCTAACAGTCCTAGGTTTGAAATATTGCATTAAAAAGTAATATTAAAGATAATGGACAATGTCCACAGTATTAGTCGTACTTAGTATTATACAGCTAGTTGCACTACAAAAATACACTTACTTTAAAGCAATACTATAATGCTCTAATGCTTTCTCTTCCTCATGAACACGAGCCAACAAATCACCCAGCATCTGGTGCAGTTTGCAAGTTGGCTGCAGTTCTGCCTGCTTCTCCAGTAATGTTATTGCAGACTCCAATGCCATCTCCTAAAAACAATCATCATATTAACAGAGAATAATTTAGCATAGTTTGCTTACACAACAAGCCATCACAGCTGACTTTGCTGATGTATATGTTTACATGTAAAGGCATATATGTACTCCAAGCATTACACCTCACTTCCCTCAACTGTTTTAAGTCACTGTGACATCAATCACACAAGACTGCACATTTATCTCCAGTTTCTTAGAACTCTTTACAACAAATATTGTAATAAATTAGAAGATTTTTAACCCTTTGGCACTGGACATTATTTACATACAACATGCAATGCAACACTCAAAATGCCAAACATCACACAAATATATCTGCCCTTACACAGCCCCTATTTAAATTCCAGTCTTTTGCAGATCACTACAGGCATCCAATTCCAGTGCCCAAGGGTTAAACTTCAAACAAACACACACACACACACACACACACACACACACACACACACACACACACACACACACACACACACACACACACACACACACACACACACACACACACACACACA
>BLKM01012573.1:2971406-3136870 GCA_013340265.1 Coptotermes formosanus | reverse complement strand
ACACACACACACACACACACACACACACACACACACACACACACACACACACACACACACACACACACACACACACACACACACACACACACACACACACACACACACACACACACACACACACACACACACACACACACACACAAAAAGCTATCAGTTATCTGAAAGTGGATTCATCACAGTGATTTCAGGTACATTAGCAGCCCAAATACAAAAAAGAACAATTCTCTGCATAACGCTCCCCTCATTTATTTATTTATTTCAGTTACTGAGTGTTGTGCACCATAGTGTTCCTCCCGTTGTATATCCCTTCTACTTCATGTCTCTCTATGGTTTAACAACATTACCACTACCTGACACCATATAGGCCCATATTACTGGAAGAGTGGAATTATGGAAGAAAATAGTTAAGGTTTAGTTTTAATGTTACATCTGGATATATGACTGGAGAAGCTCACACAAACCATCAAAAACTTCAGTACAGGCAGTTAGTGCCCTGGCTCAGATTCAAACTGGGCACATCCTGAATACAAGTCACAAAAGCACTACTGCCTCAGCTAATTTGTTTGCTCTTCAAACTTCACTTTCTAAACCATTAAGACCACATCACTCGCCACATGACTTTTCTCTTGCTCTACCCTTCACATCCTTTCCACAAGCAGATACTGAAAGCTGCTAGGTGATGAGTCGAGCTCCATGACATTGCGCATAAGCAACATTACACATAGATGTTTTCAGTGTTACTTTCTTGTTGCAAAAGCTGGAACAAACTTTTCAAAACATTTTTGTCCTTTGCCAGTTTTTCTCTCTGATTTACTGTTAAAAACAGTTGTGCACAGATTCTAAGCACAAGGTTGCTTGGGGGGACTGAATTTGTATGGTGATGCCTAATATTTGTGGGTTATCCATACAAAATCTGCTTCAATTCACCTTTCTGGCACCTAGAACTTTGAAGTGGATCCTAGATGTTCAAAAAATTTGTGGACCCCCAGTTTAACAGATGGAGATGCAAACAGTGCCCTGAAATGATTCAGGATTTGAACCCATACCACTTTCCTGAAATTTTAAAGCTTTGTGTGCACAATCTAATGACTCTTTCATGTCTTAAAAAGAAGTGAAAGCTGCTGAGACAGATGTCTGTGAATTATAATTATATGTTGATATGAAAGTATGGTATGTGTGGCGGTTTGAAACACATAATTTTATACGTCATCCATATTGCACATTATGTTTCAATAAGGTACCAGTAATAACAATAAAGTCTGGGGACTGGAACTCACCTGTTCATATATTTCAGCCAACAGGTACACTGCAGGCAAATACATCTCATCCTGTGCTAGAGCCTTCTCCAGAATGCTCTTCGCTTTACACACAGTGACTGGATCTTTCATAAGGACTGATGCATACAGCTGCACCATGAAAGCAAAAGATCAGTTTCTTAATAGATTGTTCACCTAAATATAAATGCTGAAGGTGGTTCAGTATTTCAACTCATTTAAACAAAATAAATGCTTCTGCAATAACCTATCTCATATGACGTGAAAAAAAGAAATATGGAGTTCATACACCTACGCCACTAACATTCAGAATGCATGGAGTTTTACCTACACAGCCCTATATGCCTTCCATGGTGCTAGTCTTAGGCAGAGAAGGAAGTATAATGTTGTCCCTGTGTATGATATAAAGGGATATGGGGGCGCTACACTTTCCCTCACTCATTTTCAACCTCAGCACTAGATGGAGGAGTGGTCAGCCTCGCTTCTGAAGAATGAACCCTCCACTACCCCTAAACAACATGTGAGTTGGGTCCCAAAACTGGTCTGAACACTTTGAAAGAGAGAAAAATCTGCTTCCCAACTGGGAATCGAACCACTATTCCTCAGTCATACAGCCTGTAGCCTAGTCACTAAACTGCATGTAGTAGCAAAACATACATCAGTACTTGAGCCCCATCCACAGGGGTAAAGTGAAAAGGGCTTGGGGCTTACCACTCACCTCCATCTACTGCTGAGGTTAACAACGAGTGTAAATACACCTCCACTAACGTATCTGCCTTCCTGGCATGTAAAGAAAAATATAAAGCAATCCCTGTACAGGTCTGGGCAGGTCCCGAAGGTTCCAGGAGGTTGAGGCTCCCAGATTTCCAAACAATCAGCAAATGAAGGTGGTAAGGCTGTCAGCCCTAAACACCAACCACCTTAACCCCCAAGGAAATATTCCTAGTACTCATTTCTGTTAGAAGCTGAGTCAACCCCAAGCCCATAATGTGGCCAGAAGGACTGTCAATGAAAAATTTCAATGACACCATTAGGAATCGAACCTGCGACCTTCCGGCCTGCAGCACAGTGCATCAACCAACTGCACCATGTGCCCCCCTTCTTGACGTGTACAGGGACAATCTTAACTTCACCTTTTGCATGATATATACAACACTTCAGATGCTGACTCTAGTCTATGTAATTACAAAAAGAGGGGTAGTGTCCAAAATTTTGTGCATAACAAGTGTACCCAACACAACAGGCATTGTCACAAATAATATTCTTATAACAATGCAGTTAGCAAGATATATTTATGCAGTTCTTACAGTGAGAGCTCGTGGGTTCTGCCCTAGCTGTTTGCAAGCATTACTAGCAATCGTGAGGGCTTCCCGGAGCCTGTGCATGGCTATATAGCAATCGACAAGGCCACGATGTGGCTCATAGCGATGCGGTGACACCTGCATTGCTTCTCGAAAGTGCATGACTGCATCCTGGAACTTCTTGAGATCAAGCAATATGGCCCCTTTGAGAATCAGTGCCTCTACATTTCGTGGACTAAGGAAACATGCTTTCTGAGCAAAGTACGCAGCCTTTGAGTTCTTCTTTGTAGCATACAGAAAATAAGCCATTGCAATCCATGTTTCTGGGCCATATTCTGATACAGTGATGCTGGGTGATAAAAGTTTTTCCAGTTCTTTATGTTTCCGCTCCTTTGTAAGAAGAGCAGCCAGGATATCCAATCCTCGCTGCATATGAGGATCCAAAGCATGGGCCTGCAAACACAATTATACATTCTGAAGAAAAGTACAAGTCTTGGTAAAACACAACTTTAACCATTTGAACTCACTTTTCCCTATCACATGCAACCCAGCCAGCTCAAGTAACTCTGCCTTGCATCTATAGGTTTGAGAAAGTTGTATATTTTAGTAGAAAAACCGCCCCATTTTAAGAAAATTATTTGAGCAACCCTAGGTGACCACAGAGCTCATAGACTCAGCCACTGGATGGCAGATGCACATACGTACAGCAATACAAATTATGGCTAAATTTGAATATTAAATTGTGTTACAACCAGCCTGGCAAATGACAGTATAGGGAAACCCGTGAAGTCAGACGTCACCTGATAAATGAGTGCAAAGTGTAGAACACTTTCACTACCTGCACATGTGTATCCCATCAGTGTTATGCACCCAGTCCTAAGCAGTTACATACTATTGTATTGTATAGTTTTAATTTTATTTCCATAAGTCTGACATTGCATAACTTGAAAAAGCAGCTGTGTCTGTATCTTTCTGAGATCCATGTCCTCATGCCATGTCATGTGTTTGGCAACGAACGTGTTACACACGAAAAATGGAAAAATTATAAACAATTAATTTATTTAATGAAGTTACAGAAGCACAGACTTTCTTTTGTAATATCGCAGATTCATCCAGCTGAACAGCTGCTTATTGCCGTTTTGATATCACATGTAAACTGCACTCTTTCAGGCAATGACTTCATCTTGCAAGATCTGAGGTCCTCACGGTGGTCTTCTGGGATATGATGCCATATACTACACTAATAAGTCACACATGTCACAAGACTATCATCTTCATAAAAGGATTGTTATGGTATGCAAATCTAATGACACTGATGTATCTAATTTTCTTTAAATACCATACAAGGTAGAGTTTATTAAATGATGCAGACCTTCAGTTTGACATACGAATTTCAAGATAATATAAACTTTTTTCTTGTGAGATATAATGAAAAGTATCCATTTTATTAATTTAATCACACATGTACATCACAAAATGTGTTGCCTATTTATCAAATTTAAAAGTTTCCTGAAGTTAATTTCACAATATTCTAGTCATGTGGTTTGTCTTACTAACATTTCACTGCATGTACAAAGTATACTCTTCTGTAAGCAAACTCAACTGCAGTGGAGAACAAGTAAAATGCTTTGAGTGAACATGCCTGCCAATCTGTTTAGGTGGCACAATACTCACTCTCTGCAGCACAATGAGAGCATTCTTATGGTCTCCAGAGTAGTAGTAACTCTCCCCCATTGCAACTAGAAGACTGAGATTGTCTCGTAATGATGAACGTTCGTCCAACTGCCGGAAAGTTGCAACAGCCTGACCGTATTCTCGGTTGTGAAGATGAGCATGGGCTTTAATCCAAGAATTTAACCTGTCCACAACACACAGTCTAAAATATACACTACCTGCCTACAAAAAAGCCACACTAATCACTATTCAGTTTTTAGGTGTGTTTCAAAATTGCAAAAAGTGACTATTAACTTCATCGTGTCTGTCTCTCTGCATGGAACAACACATTTCAGACAAAGTTGTACAGAAAATCAAAACACACATCTTATGTTTAATAAATTTCTCTGAAAATCACGCCATTTATGAGCTAATGTGAAAAAATATAGCACAGCCAAACAGGCCACAAATGACAATATGGTGCATGTGCTTTGCACGCTGGATAGCTAACGCTAAAGACACACACTCAGCATATTTAATACTTACTGCCTTTCCAAGCAAACAATAGTTACACAAACCTGCCTCAGTGTTACATTACATGTACATAGCTTGTCTTGGTAAAGTTTGTCCACAATCGAGTGTTAAAAATACAACAAACTGAACAGTGTTCTGGCATGAAAAACAGGTGGGGACCCAAATGGATGGGTGGTTCTGCCACACTTGTACTGAGGACAGAGACAGACCCTATCTCTGAACATTTTGTGGAATATTTTGTGCTTTTAAACACCAGACAATGGACAAATTCCAAATACTGAATAATGCTACACACGATATACCATCACCAGAACCATGCAGAACTGGGCCCAAAGTGTCTCTAAACTTTGAAACAATTAGCTAATGCAATTCTTGGTTGCACACAGTGCAGTGATGACAGTGAAGCACAGTACCAGAACATAACAGAATACAGGTTATTTGCATTCCACAGTTCTTCATACATCTACCCAAGGGTGTACACCATGTAACAACCTAACTTTCAGGTACAAATATCAATACAAATACATGGTAAATATGATCTATAGTGTTACAGACAAAAATAACTGCATCATGGAACCATCATCACTTCCACATATATTCTTATAACTGAGAATTAATAATTGCCACAAAGTCTTATAAAGAGAAGGAGTCAGATAATACACATTATTTTAATGTTAACATAAATATAAATTGCATGGCAAAACATATGCTTGACCTTGAAAATACATAATTCATTCTTCTATCTTACACCCTTTTACCAAGCTTCATACTATTTTGAAGAGGTTATACTTTTGGATCATGATTACATAAAAACGTAGTAGTAAAAATTGAAAAAAGTAGAGATGGAATGGAAGTTAGGCACCTTCCAATTCTACTCTATGCAGATCATTAGGATGACTCACCAATCCATGTTGCCAAAGTTGGATGCTCCTTCGAGGACCAAAGCATTCACTTCTATTCCTTTCACTCCAAGACTTAGCAATCCCTCTGCTGCTTCTAATGCCAAAGGACATTCCTGCACATTCATGAGACACATGGGAAAATCTACATGAAAAACCAAATACTGGACAAAAGGGATGCTTCCAATTACAATATTTCCTGATGTTTTAAGACACAGTTTTTCCCTCCAAAATAAAAGCAAAAAGCAAAGTTGTCCCTGAGCATGCGATTATGATATATAGGGGAGTGGTCAGCTTCACAACCTGGCTGCTTTAGCCCGAGAACCCATGGAATAGGAGGATGAGTAAGACCCGGAGCCAGTTCCGACACTTCAGAGAGAGAAAAATCCCCTGCCCCTACCAGGAAATTAATTAAAATTCCCTAATTGTTGAGCCTGTAGCCTAGTCACTATACCAAGTACACTTTCCTAGATCCACTTCCCTCAAATGGCCCTAAAAGCCAGAAGAACTTACACGTGACGTAATGGCGATAAAAATGATGAAAATTTTAGCATCACATTACATAAATACATTAACAATAAATAACTTTCTTACAATCAATTAATGAATAATAGTCTGATAAACTGATAACTTAAAAACTTATTTTATTTCACCTCGCACTTGATGCACCTTACACAAACAGGTGCCTCTTATACACTGGGTGAATATGACACACAGAATTCTACACACAATGTGAAAGAGAAGAAAATAAAAGGTAAGAATTAGAAATACAGTAACAGCCTGGGTACCTTAAACTACTATTCATCCAAGGGCATATGACAATTCAAAATCTTAAGGCACTTTCTAATGACATTACATAGCAGCAAAGGATGAACCATATGCAGAATTATTAAAAGAATGTTAACAGCAGCTGAAATGTGCTTCACTGGACTCTGCAATTGTCTGTGTGTGTACCACAGCATTATGTTTTGTGATGACAGAAAATTAAAGGCTTGAGTCAATGTCATAAATAGGGCTGTGGAGTTGGTACACAAAACCTCCGACTCTGACTCCTCAATTTGTAAATCTCTGACTCTGAAGCCTTCATAAAAGCTCAATATGTACTCATAATGGTAAACTTACTCAAATGGTAAACAGTGTTGTAAGACATTTCATCACCACCATGTGAATCATCATGCTACTTTTTAGACTCACAATCCATATTTAAATATAAGTCTAATGGTTATTGTTGCTAATACCTATTTAAGATTTTATACCGAGGTCGGAGTTGGTACATTTTTACCAACTCCAACTCCACAGAAACTCCTTCCAACTCTGACTCCACAGCCCTGGTCATAAGCATGTCACAAAGCAATGAAAAGACTGAGAGTGTCATTAAATATACCACAAATAAAAAAAAACACAGCAGTTGAGTCAGGTTACCTCTATTAGTTACTTTAACATCATTCCGTACCCTTAACACCTCTTTGTACGATGTGATGGCTGACCGTTCCATTCCACCCTGCTGGTACAGTTTGGCAAGTGCCATGTTTATTTTTGCATTTCGCAACTTCCCCGGGATAGACTGAAGTACCACAATGGCCTGGTGGTTCTGCTTCAAGTTAACATGGCACACATGAATCTGGTACTTGATATCTGCATCAAATATATAAACAGTAATGAAAATCACTCAGTTTGTACGAAATGTCTCACTGTGAGGAATTACTGCTACTTGAACTGCTTGATAAAATTATCACAAGCTGATAACACAACGCCCCATGTGACATCTTGGTAACTCTAAAAAAAGGTAAAGGGGACCCTATACAGGCCATTTGGCTCAAAGGGAGTAGATGTGTAGCTCTACCCTTTTGTTAGCTTTGGTGCTCAAAGGGGGTGGGGTGGCTAGCTCCACATCCCAGCTGCTTTACCCCAGGGAAAGACCCAGTACCCATTGTACAGGAGGCTGGGTGCGCCCCAGGACCAATTTGGACGGGTGCAGAAAATCTCACTTCTACCAGGATTTGATCCCTGGACCGTCCAGCTTGTAGCGAGTCACTATACTGATTATGCTATCCCGGCCCATCTTGGTACTATACAATTTAGAAATATAAGCTTAAGATTTCATAGACAGCAATGCCACCTCCAGAGTTAAGTGAACAACTACTCCACCTATTTTATCACTGTGCTCATTTTCAAATAACCTAAAATTGCAGACATACTTCACATTATAATTAGATGCTAAAATTAAACAAAAGCATTTTTTATATTAGTAAAGCCAATTTACCAATATCTGGCATGAGTTCTTTCTGGTTATCCTGTGGTTTTGCAGTTCCTTTTGATTTAAGGAGGGACTTCTTAAACTGAAGGGCCTTTCGGTAGATTCCTTCTGCTTTTCTGTACTGGCTAAGGTAGAACAGTGAGTCTCCATAATAAACGTATGTCTGGAACTTTTCTGGTACTGTCAAAATATCAGGATTGTGTTCACTCACAGAGAGCACTAAATTTGCCTGTAATAAAAACAGTGACATTTAAGGTTAATAATATTGTATTATACGGAACTTTGTAAGTCAGACTGGTATTAACGTTACTGTTCATTAAGCCTCAACACATATAGTAATGATATTTGCTAAGAACATATCTTCAGCCTAGTTCCGTACAGAAAGTGATACTGATGTGACAGCATAAACTGTGAATGTATACATGGCCAATGATGGTGAATTATTCAAGTTACATGCAGTTTTTACTGCCGCCTACTTATTTTAATTTGCTATTTGTAATGCTTCCTAGCCTACTAGTAATACTGAACTCTAAATATGTCGTGTCTTGTATACTGCTTATATGGCAATTTTACATCATTACATATTCATTTTGAGATGCAGAAATTAATGAAGACGATTTCAAACTCCTACTGACTTTTGATTAGAATGAACACACTCAGGGCCGGACGAAGGGGTGGGCTAACCAGGCAGCTGCCCGGGGCGCCAACCTGTAAAAGGCGTTACGACGTTATTGGATTATCGGAAATATGACGCTGGAAGACTCATGCTTCCACACGCGAAATAATTTCTTCTTAAGTTATCCGCAATTTGGGCATTAGACCTCGAAGAAACTTGCCAGCCCTGTCCTGAACCGAAGAAGTTGAAAGAATATGGGTTTGAAAGGATGCCAAATTATTAGCGTGCCCGGGGCGCCCGCATCTCTCGGGGAGGCCTTGAACAGAAGTATCAGAAACATCAGGATGCATGCAGTCCTTTATTATGTCTCTTCGATAATGATTTTTCATACTAAATATGAACACTATAAACTGGAAAGGTGTGAAATTTAGACCACATGCAACTCACAGATTATATTTAGCTCACCAATGTAACTACGTTTGTGTAAAGCTGCTGCTCAAACAACAACTTTATCTGATCGAATAACCCCGTCATGTTTTATAGCCGCTATTTATAATTTAAAATGACAGTTATTGCCAATGACAACAAGAAACATCACACCACACTCACGCCGATCCACCTCATACCACTCACAGCACACCAAAGATCCTCATTACTTCCCCATGCAGTTGTGGTCACGGATCCTGTAGTCACAAACCATGGATCCTCTAACCACAGGTCATCAACTTGAATCTGACGTCATGAACCATCATGGCGGTTACTTTGGCTAAACTGGGAAGTATTTATTTTTCTAAAACCATTTCACTAACACCTTTCACGCAAAGGTACAGCCTTAATAATATGGCTTTACGCTTTAGTGTGTTATGTTATGAGTACATGTAAAAGTTTAACGAAATGTACAGCTTAATGTACGAATGTGAATAAGCCTAGCACTTAACTTGGGAAGACTAGGTGTATGTACTGTCCTATTCACAAGTTGCATTTCTCATATTTAGCAGGTTTTTATCGTCCACGTCGTCAGTTCAAGACAGTAACGAAGGGTGGTTCAGTAAACTGTTGGTGCGGCGTATAGAGCCTACTAAAGAGTCGCATTCGCGATTATTGTCCGATAAGGAAATTATCTATGAACTGCAAACTCATAATGTGAGACCCGATTCTTCCGAGAAGTACTTGGAAAACTAGTAAGTTTTAGCTTCATTAACGTGTGGCAGTAAGTGGACTGAAGTAGGGTTTATATGGATTTCTGTTTTTGTTTAGTCAGCAGTCTGTGCAGCTGATTGATGCCCACAAGTTGAATTATGAGTTAGTTGCAAGTTGGACTGTGGAGTTAGGGGATCTAGATCAGGCCTTACATTTGTGGCGTTACACGGGCGGATTTGCTACCATCGACAATGCCAAAAAGAAACTTGCACAGGATAAGGTAAGCCTGACTGTTAAGCTATGAGGTGGTGTACTTCCACACTTCCCAGAAAGCCTTCTTAATCATTTAAGGCACAGCAGTTGCAATATGTATGATCTACTCTAATTTTAAAATACTCTGTCATTTTCTTGGGACATGTGCTACAGCATTTATTGTTTGGGGTACTAACTAAATTTTTAAATGGTAGCTGATGAAGTTCATGCTTTGAAGGTTAGGTAACCTAGTCACAAAAGAGATGGAACCCAGGAGCAACACTTCTTATCAGTCCTTTTCACGTTTGCATAGTCAGTGCACATGACCTTCAGTGGTAACTGCCATGATGGCATACAGAGACTTTCAAATCACATGAGCACGGGAAATTGGTTATACCAGATTTCAAGTGTGCCACTTCTGTTTTTGTCACTACTGTTGTGTGTCACTCATTGCTTTTATCATTGCTTTAGCTTGTTATTTTTGGTCAGGGGAGATGTTGGCGTGATTTTAAGATTCGTTACTGTTTACGTAATTTAGAATGTTTTGTCATATTTTCATCATAATTAGTGCGATTATATCCAGCATTGGCATCACTGAACACTAGTACGACTGCATTTCTCTTGATGTAAATGGCATAATGACACTGAATTTGTGAATTGGGGATGGAGTCAGTGTGGCAAAATTAACAGTTAACCAATTCATGTGATTTTACTCTCTAGCGTTTCTTTGCCTTAGAAATATTGCTTCCCATTAATGATGAATAGGCATATTTAATTATAAAAAAAAGATCAGTAAAAAAGAGAGAGGAAGAACTGGCATGGAGAAACTTGTAAAAATGTGAACTTTTGCTGTTCGCAACAGTATCTACACCTTGATTTCAGGCTTCCGCCATGATGTTGATGAGAACTGCGCACTTCTGAGGTATTATGCAGCATCGAATGGCAATCCTTTACTGACATTTCGGGGCAACGTGTTGGTCTCATCTTCAAGGAGACCAATACGTTGTTCCAAAACATCGGTAAAGGATTACCATTTGATGCTGCCTAATATCCCAGAAGAGTGCAGTTCTCACTATCTACACCTGTTATCAGAGTGCTGTAACTTTTAGAGCTGCTGCATAATAAAGTTAAAATTTTTGGAAGTATCGTGGTAATATTCTGTTATTATATAAGGCAGTGGCAAAAGAAGAGCTCAAAATAGTAGTCATTCTGCGTGTATGTCATGTTGTATAACATTTCAGTGATATGATCAATTTATAGGACTTTGTGGCACTACAGAAAGAAAGAGGAAAACTGCTACGATCACGCCACCTTCAGTACTTGCTGGCATTCAGCTACTGGCCTCTCATTGAACCCCGTACAGGTCCTAACATTTACGAGATGCGCAGCTATAGTCTGAAACCAGGAACAATGATTGAATGGGGAAACAACTGGGCACGTGCCATCAACTATAGACGCAATAATAATGAGGCTTTTGCAGCGTTCTTTTCGCAGATTGGTCGACTCTACAATGTCCATCATGTGTGGTGTAAGGAAATACGTTTACACTGTCTAGACTGTATGAGACAATAATCTGTCCTGGGGAGTGATGGTATTTTGAAAGTCGGCTTCTCACCAGGGCTGTCGAGCTGGAGTGGGAAGGAATTTTAAGTGGAGTCAGAGTCGGTAAAAATGTACCAACTCTGACTCCAACCTCCATATAAAATCTTAAATAGGTACTACCTACAATAACCATTAGACTTACACTTAAATATAGGCTATATGTCTAAAAAGTAGTCTGATGATTCATGAGGGGGTGATGAAATGTCTTATGATACCATTCACCATTTGAGTTGGTTGACCATTATTAATGCATATTGAGCTTTCATGAAGGAGTCGGAGTCAGAGATTTAAAAATTGAGGAGCCAGAGTTGGAGGCTTTGTGTACTGACCCCACAGCCCTGCTTCGCACCACGTTTCACTTGCTAATATCAGGATGTGGCATATGTTGGTAATTGCAGATTACAGTTTTCTCAGTATTAAATTTTCCAAAGTTTGTATTAAATTATGTTACGTCAGTTAACAAAGTTATTTTGCACTAATACATGAGCAACAGTGAATGATGTGTGGCAGAATTGATTTGCATGGAAAGTAAAAAAATTTGTCCTGGTGGACCCCTGTTACCTATCATTGTGCCTTTCCAAAGATAATTTCGGTTGTACACCAATTTTGTCATCATGCAACATAGTTTCCTCTAAATTTAGATGTCACCATGTGTGAAATAAAAACATCAGTCTTAAACATATATTTTGTAGTATCATGACTAACGTATCAAGCCAGTCTGAATGTTAGTATATCTTTATATGTGTGTCTTGCATTTGCTTTAAATGTCCCCCCCCCCCCCGGAAATATGGCTCAAAACTATGAGACCAGATTGACTTTGCCATAGATAACAGTTCAGAGTTACCCTTACAATTCTGATCATTGCTGTGGGGTCAGAAAAATATCATGTGAATGCTTATCTAGGATGCTGTTCTTAACACAAGCAGCTTGTACCTATTCCTTTTGGAAATAACTTTAAAATTTTGTACATTCATATAGATGTGGTAGAATAACAACAGTGGATCACGGCAACCATAGTACCTTCAATTTGTCATGTGTATGTTAATTCAATCCTAGTAGTACAAACTGCATACTCTTGATCATCCATGTGCAAATTATATATTGGCATCTGTGTAATCAAGAGTATATTGTATTTTTGTAATGCAAATAAAACCTGTCTTTGAGAAGTCAACTATCCAGATAATGTTAGCTACCAACAGGAAAATGTTTCCTTACTTCTTCTAGTCAAGTGTATTCCTTATTTGATTTTGTGCAGGTTATAAAGACCTGCAGGCTCGCAAGGAGACCCGAGAGGCAGCATGGCGTTCACCGGGTTGGGATGAGTGTGTGGCTTACACTGTCCCGCTGATCAGGGAAATGCACTCCCGCATACTGGCTCCCACCTCATTTTCTCCTACACAGTAGACTCCACCGCCTGACATGGCAACATGGAACCTTCTGTCCTGTCAACATAATAAAGTTATGTTATAAAGTTATGTGTTGCGTTTTGATATGAAATTCCTTCAGGTTTTAATAATTTGTTTTTAAAGGCAGTTGTACAGTTTAAGACACTGACAATACAAAAGGTTTCCATTGAAAATGTGTGTATTTTTAAAAATAATGTTTTATGGGCTGGATTTCTGATATGACAGATAATTTGATGTGTGAAGTAGGTTCTTGTGCTTACAATAATGCAAGGTGTTCTGTAAATGGGACGACAGTTTGTTTAGAGCACAGTAATGATGGTTATGACAATGGCAATGATGATGATGATGATGATAACTTATTTTTTCAAAAGGTATAGCAATAGCAACATGAGAATTCTTCCAGCCTCTTTGTGTATCGCTGTCACTGTGCTGTGATTGCACATGAGGATACACTGGCACAGTCCTGAATATAGCAGTTTATTTCCAGCATTATTCTGTTTTCTTAAAATTGTAAAAATGGAAACTGGAGAATATTCTGTTGATGGGAAGAGTGGTCCAAATGTTTTAGGTGGGGGCCATATTGACAGATGCCATTTATACTTTCTGTACATGAGAATTACTTATGCAAACGATATTAACACCAGAAAGAAGCAGACAGTGTGTGTGTGTGTATATGTGTCTGGGATTGTTGGAGATACTGTATTATATATGTAGCTTTATGTTTGTTGCTCTGTCATAATGTTCCTGTTGTTAAGGAACTGCATTGACCTTAGTGGTCACAACATTAACTGGATGTAAATAAATATTCAGGGAACTAGTACATATTAACCAAATTGAGTCAACTTACTCAAAGTTTTCAAAATGTGCTTTGCCACTCCCCGCCCCCCCCCCCCCCGGGTCGGTAAAAGAAAAAAGAGGTGTGGGAACAACATTTTTATGTACAAATGAATTTTTAGAGACTAATATATATGTATATTGACAACTGAAACGGAATAATAGAAGTTCTCTTTTTGGTAAACATAAGTGTATACACTTACCTTGCAGTAGCATTACCATTGTGTCATCACAAATAAATTCTCACTTTAAAATCGCAATTATCAAGTGAAATTAACCCAAACAGAATCAAAACAGTTATGCTTAATCAAAAATGAGGGGTGTAATTTCAAAAACATGTATGTCCACTTTGGCAAGTCTTAAGTTATCTGTCGGAAGACTTGCATGTTACAGAACTCTGGTATTGGGTAAAACTATTGTTGTCAAATTTCGGTTTGTCCGAGCACTGTAGGTTAAATGGCTTTTGTTTTTAAATAAAATATATGTGTTTCTCCCTCAGTGTTGTGTAATCAGAACTCAGTTCTCCACCAAAGTGGACATATGTGTTTTTTTTAATAAGCTCCTCAAATGGAAGTGTTGATTTATAATTCATAACGTACTGGTCTGTTACAAATGCAGATGAACACAAACACATGTATGTTTTCTACACAGCTCTTTGTTAGTATGGTACAAAACACAATGAGACATCAATAAAAGCTGAATATTGTCTTTATCTTAATTTGTTTCGGTGTTTCTTTGTAAAGCGGCATTCAAAGTTTCGAAGTTACATTACCATGCGCAAGTTCGGTATTTACATTCTGTGGCCTGAAAGGGTTCTGAAATATTTTCCTGTAGTGTTCCCATATGGAAAACATTTTCAGTCCCTGAAAATTCTTTTGTCATCAGATTTTCTGGAGATACAGATGAGAACACAGTGTCATTTATCAACTAGCAACAACCCCACCATTCACAGACAATAGAATACTTATGTGTTAATCTACTTAGGATCTAACATCCGCATTCAAACCTGAGTTGTGATGTCACAAACCAAGCTGTGTTATAACCATGGCAACCCAGACATGACTCAATCAGTTGATGAATTGTAAATCTGCAGTTTTAGTAATGACACACAAGAGTTACATACCATCTTCTGCAACCAGCAGGGTGTTAAAGTCTCTTGCTTCACCCACATCCAGAATGTTGGTATACTTTGCACCGAGTCTCTTTGTTGGGCAGAACAGTTGTGAATGTCACTAGAACTTGAAAATTATCCAGAACCTAAATATGAAAGAACAAAACAAAAGACAGCAATATTGAAAGTCTCCAGGGTCTGATAATGAAATAATTTTAACATTCATGTAAACTTATCTTAAAAGCCTTTATTACGGCACTAGAACACTACATATATGCAGGAAATCCACAGCCATCCTACGCAAGAACAGTGGTGAAAGGAGATGTCATGGTACAAGCATTTAATCCCAAGTGTGACACAATAACAAAGTATGCACTTTCCCACTTCACCTTTTATTTAGTGATTTTTCACTAGCCACATGGCATATGCTTGAGACTATATACAACAAAACCCAATTTTATGTTCGTGTGGCGACTACCTAAAATGGTGTAAAATCCAGGAATACTGGTTATGTTTCATATATGGTCATTAAATTTTGTGTGATGTTCATAAAAATATTAAACGCTGCTGTAGAATGTGAAACTACAACCTGCCGAGCTGACGTATAAAAACATGTACGTATTCCGTATATTATCAACTCCACAGAATGTAACACAAAATGTTTGACCTTGAAAATTAATCCCATTATCTGTATGTTCATAAGTTTGTGATATGCTGGCATGTGCCTACTTTACAGATGTGACAGTTCCCTGACTCCATTCTTTCTTGACCTCAGCACTAAATGGACAGCAGATTCTGTGAACAGTATTAAAAACTATCCAAGTAGTATTATTAATTGGGCATTTCAGAAGAAGAGTCACACCAGTATAAGGCAGACCTACAAACACAACACAAAACAGTTTCTACTCGTGTACATTATGAACACAATGTAATGTTGTCAGTGCACTTAGTGGAGCACCATGCCATGAAGATGAGGGTGTGGAGGAATAGCCCCCGTTTCCTAATCTCAGTAGTAGATGGATGTAAGTGGTCTGGCTCATGCCGTGGCTGCTTTACCACTACAGAAAAGAACCCTGGTACCCATTTACGATGAGGCTGAATGAGCCTCAGCCATCTGAAACATGGTACAGCAGAAAATCTCTGCTCCTACCAGGAATCAAACCCCAATTTCCTGGTGGTCCAGTCCATAACCTTGTCACTACACTGACTTGACCATCCCAGTCTTGTACACTACAGGACATATCTGACAAAATACAAGTAACAATAGATATTTACAACTGCAGCAAAGCATATCACATCTGGCATAAACATCATTAATTTGCAGTTTTATATTCTTCATACTAGAATTACAAGCACGGTAATGCAGATCCATATTACTGGGCAATGGGCATGATGCTCATCAACAAACTGCTAAATTACACACTTAATAGTTCCTAATTGTTATTAGCTTCGCTGTATATATGGAAGTGTTCTATCCAGGACTTCATTGGGATCTGGTTCCAGTATGTGGTGATTTAACTGACTTCTGTAGTCTGACCATAGGTGGCAATGATGTCAATTATGGGTACATGAACATCAAAATTTTAAAATTTTATACTTACATAGTTACATTAAATTCTCAATTTCCATATCTTATGTATACATACAGTATAATTCCTTTAATGTGGAAGCTGATACTCCCGAAATCCTGACACTTCAGCAGTTGATGAAGATAGTCCCCGAGTCTGAAGTGTCTCTGCCCCGACCATTGTGTATCTCCTGATCCTCGTACCAACTTCTTCGGCTACAAAGACCTCCTGATCCACAGTCTCCTGGTCCTTCACTGTCCCTGGTACAAACTAAAGAGACCCCAGAAAACAAAGAAAGGGGCCCTCATGACCCTGAACCTGCAGCTGAAGAAGATATCCAAATGGAATACTCCTCTGACTGGTTGTGCAGTCCAAGTATACGAACAAGAACAAAAAATCACCTGTAAGAACTTAGGTCAGTAGAGGCCCTGTTTGATAAACAGGCACCTGTCCAACATCACTGTCATGTTTACTGCATAATTTGGCCTCAGTCGCCTCATAGTGTTACTGCAATTCATTTCTCCCAAGATTAATTTTTGTAGCCATTTACCTCAGTAATCACCAGGGACATGGAGAGGGACAGTCATTTACCTTGTAACTTGTCCTTAATCTCACATGTACCATGTAATTTTAAATGACTGCAATAATAACTCTTAGAAATGACTTCTACACTTTGCATCCCTCGTAAAATGTACCAAATGCACCTATACTCTCTATGCAGACACATTGGAAAGACACAGGTTTGGGAAAATGGTAAGAAGTAAATGATATCCACTTTTCTTTTTTTTTATTTGTTTCTCCTAACTTTAGTGAATATCACTTCAATATATACAGTATTTTGTCTCGTTGGCTTATTTAAACAAGTTTTTCTTTTTTATTTTTCAAAGTTCTGGTTTTTCAACCTAAACATAACCAAATGACAGACCTACTATAATGAGACGATGGATGTGACTTTACAAAGTTGTTGCCTGCTATTGCCTGCCTTTTCTACCATCTTCATTTGTGCAATGAGTCACAGACAAATAACAGACATAAAATTATGTCGTAACTTTTAAAATAAATAACCTCATTGTCATAAACCTTTTACATCTTACAAGAGAATAACTTTTTTCTTCCACAATTTGGGTCCAACAAGGGTTTGTTGAAAATTATACCAGAGGGAAACACACCCACAAAAATAAGAGTGGCGGCTGCTTTGTTTCACCCTGCAAAGTACAAGGGTGACATCTGCTCCACCAGCAAACTGTTCTCACATGTTGAATACAAGAAATACAACACACAAGATACAGCAAGACAAACAATGTCAGTCAGACTGCCTACATACCACTCTGTGGCATGGGTATATGTGCTACTATGGATACTTCGTATGCAGGTAAAATATGGTAGACTCTTCACTATTCATGGATGGATCGTTAAGTCTCCTTGGCATGTAGTCATCCTAACCTGGCTGCATATGATTTGGCTATACCTGCACAGACTATTCAGAGATAAGAAAAGCTTTCAAAACCCAAGACAAAGTCTCCCAGATTTATACATTAAATGATACAAATGTTAACACATTTGCAACAAAGGATTTGTGAAGAGAACATACACAGTTCTCGTCCATACTACAGACTTCCAACAGCAAGACAGTGACAAAATGGCACACATTACGCAGACTGATGGGCTGCCTGCTATCTATTGTTCAGGGCAGGAAAGGATCAAAACAAGTTTGTTATACATCAGAATGATAATTACCCAAAAGATCTGATGTTCTTCCATTCCTAGCCTATAACATATTTAATGAAAAACAATGGCACTTCAAAGTTATTGTTTGTATTAAATGGAAAAACATTACTTCTTTCGTTAATTTACTAAATATGCTTGTCACAAATCCTATTAGCCTGGTAATGTAAAAAAAAATTTTAAGAGGCCCACGATACCATACAGTCTATTAGAACATACTGAGAACTGAGCAAAAAAATTCAAGTATGTCCATAAGACTGTGTAAAATTTAGTATGTTTCTATCGACTGTTGATGGCTGCAGGCTTCAAATTTCATGCCTCCAGCATTTAGGTGGGTCATCTTTCCAGACATTCTGAGGATCAGCTGTCTCCATCTTACAAGCCATTTTATGCATTCTTGGCAGACAATTTAGTACAAATGAAATAAGAGTGTCAGAAAAGTTTCCAGCTGCACAACAGATGAAGTTTAAAATAGTTGCTTGGTCTAGGCTACATCAGCAGTACATACAACTTACAGCCAGTAATCACGTGTGTCAAGCCAATCTTAAATATGTGAACAGTTTATACACAACTAACATAAAATGTATGCAATGAAATAAATAAAACTCTTCTACATAATACCATACTTACAAAAATTCATGGCACACTTTTACATACACCTGCCTTGTCTGTTGGAAAACAAATCCTTTCCTAGCCAGACATTCTTGCAGGGCTTATAACTTTCTTGACCAGCATGGAACAAATCAAATTCAATTTCCTGTACATGTTGCATTTTCAAAAATTAAGTACAATGTGCATGAATGTACATAAAACACCTGTACTTGTCCACTGACTAATGTTTCAGTCTGAAGCAGAGTTACAAAATTTGAGTATATGGAAAAGAATGTACACACTTCAAAACAGCAGTTATGGAATGATCCTATACACAAGCGATGGAATAAAGTATTGCGGTCACAGAAATAAAACTGAACGCAAGGAAAAATGTAATAATCTGGGAGGGGGTCCCTAACTTCTCACATACAATGACTTTCTCATACAATATTTTTCTGAACTGTACATGTATGTTAATTAATGCTGTGAATTTGTATAAATATGGTACCGTGTTACAGGAAGCATAACCTATCCTCCACCAATTTTCTGCCTTGCTGCACACCACTTACATTTTTGACTGAGGGCACCTACAGCATCCATTTGGTCCAACACATTCTGCTACCCAGCCATTAACACAATCAAGAGTCTACTGTACTCCACACAATACCTGCACCAATAGTACTTGCTGTTCCAAGTGCATGCACAAATAGGAATATCACTTGGGAAACTGTCAACAATAAAAGTACAACGATACAAATTCATGGTTTTGATAAGGACTGAAGGGAAAAAACTGAACAATGGAGTTGTATTTGCTCTCAATATATAAAAATGTAAAAAATAAAAAAGTGGGAGAAATAAAGTTTCAACATGTCTCTGTGTCTGGACCAATATTAAAGGAACATAAGATCCACATGCTGAGTACAAGTAGGCCCTACAAATATAGCATCAACTGTTTGGTATAATTTACAAACTGGCTTTATCATTAGTGACAAATGTTAACAGCACCCACAATAAATAAACTCAAATACAAGCATGGTACTCTCCATCTTGTGGAATGCCGCCAAGGTAAGACTAGGTAAGTTCAATAATTTATCCACTACAATACCCAGAGAGGTAAAGGGGGAGGAAGGGTAAAAAGTCAGAATGATTGGATGCAAAAAATTTCTTTTGCGATGACTTTAAGTTCATAACACAACAAAATGCACCTATACTCTCTTTCACCGTTGCAACAAAAAAGCTTTGTTTAATTCCACTCATACGTTCTTCAGCTACTTACTGCATAATATATATAATAAGATACATTAATACACATTTGTTTACAATAAAAAAATCATATATTCAGATTTTATAACCTTAATTGCAATCTGACGACTTTTCACATTGCTGATGCTCTTCTTTTTTCTCTTACTTATTGTTGCTGTAAAATTTGCATGTTTTAGTTGTCCTTCTGAACATGCTAAAATTTGAAGATGCTAAGCACTTTACTATCAGTTTTCAGTTCAAAAAGGACCTAGCCTGATGCTACATTGTATTTACACTTGACAGCTGTCAATCAGTTACGTTAGTCACGTTGGTAGTACTGTCATCAAGCACAGAGGACAAGTTTAGAAGTACCAACAATTAAAAAACTCATTACAGCCCACTTTTCACCGAACTTCAAATTTTTACACAATAAAAACTGCACCACTTGCCTGTACAGTATTTTTTTGGTGTTTTACAGGTCTAAATGGTTTTGGTTCACTATCTCACATAGTAGGGGCATACCACCACAAACCACTTTGATTTATCTGCAATACTGTCATGGGCTTGTACCAACTGGACATGACAAATGTCATAAAACAAGACAAAACATAATTCGGATACTCTCCCATTACAGCTGTCACCAACCAAGAGAGATCTGCTTGATAAAATATTCTATGGATGCCACATGATATGGGAAAACATAACTGCTTTGGCCACAAGATAGGCAATTTTTAGTGCAACAAGAGAATAAATATTAATGAATTATAACATGCACACAGAGCTTAACACTTCTGCTGCGTTCATCTGTCAGTGCACATAAATTTTCAATTTATAAATGCAAGGGTCTCCAATACAAAATTTGATCAAAATCAAACTTTCCCCAAGTTATGACATGACACAACAAAAATACCCACTGTTTAACTATCCCAAAAACTGTCAGGAGTCACTTGTTGTGCATAAAAAATGCATCAGTTTTAGGTGCATGTGCATACCCACAGAGTGCCTAGTGTAACTGCTCCATCTGTCCATCTCCCTGCCTGCCTGCCTGTGTCTGTACATTTCAACAAACTGAAGAACTGCCAAACAGACTTTCATGAAATCTGTTACCAGGAAGTTAACTCAACTCTGTGAATGCATCCCAAACATGGTTAAAATTGGATAATACTTTCTGTCGGTCTTATGGTTTTCAAGGTAATGAAACAGGAGGAAACATACCCAAGTTGTTACAGTATGTGTGCATTTCCTGACTTGTTCTTGATGGACTTGGTACAAAAAATGTTGATCCAAAAAGTATCACAAGTTATACTCATGGTGTACACAGAAACAAACCTGTTATGCCTTCATGTAATGTGTCCATTACTGCTGTCTGATTTTATATGGAATGTGTCAAAAAATTTTAGTGAAACTCCCCAATATCAAATTTTATGAAAATCCATTCTTCAGTTCTTCAACTGTTCCATACAGACAGACATGAAAAAGAAAAGAGGTGCACTTTTGTAACTTCTCATTGCAAATAAATCAAAAGCCATTCGGGGCCTATCAAGAGCCATTCTAGTGCATCCACAGGACACATATAATCTGAATTGCCATATGATGGGAACATCTTGAGGAGTTATTCTCAGCCACCAACTTTTTATGTGCAAACTTGTGAGACATACTTCATTTGCCACAGAATGAATATCTTCATTAGTTACTTCAAAACAGGACAAGACATGAGCAATACTGGGCTACACACATGAAACAAAAAGTGTGAAGATGTACTGCATTAGCCACCGCTATGATACACATCCATCATACATACAGGAAGTACCACACGTCAAGCTGTTGCCCACATACAGTACCAGTAGTGGGGATTCAGCAAAACTGACAGCAACGAGCCATGCCTAGTATTCATACACATACATCACAGGCATCTCAGGGTACCCATACAGGACGGATATATGTCATAGAACTATGTGACATATGCCATAAGCTGTGTCAAGGATGTACCTATATGAACCAAAGCCTACAACAGCCCTCTTGGTGGTAACCAGAACCTGCAGCATTAATTGTTATGCAAATACCATGTATCAAAACAACTGCAACAATTGTTACAGATTGCACACTGATCGGTGATAATTCCCCAATCAGCAGCACATACTTCTACAATGACTTTATTTTGGCTGGCAGTTAGGTTGGGCAGGGATGACAGCATCAATGCTAAAGACTCCCAGGTGGGAAAGATGTTGAGCTGTTACTGTGAGCCAGGCTTAGCATACTCCCTGATAGACTCTCATCATCAGGATATGACTCTTTGGGTGCTTCAGCTATGGCCAGCGCACTGCAACAAAGAAAGCAAAGTTACGAAAACAACACACACCATAATAACGGATCAAAAACTAAACACACCAGAAAAATGGTGAACTAAAATGTGTTTAAATATAATTTACAGTAAAGTTTGTATGGAAAAACAACTCTCCAGAACATTTCCTATCTTCAGTGATCTGGAATAACATGCTATGGTCACAGTGCTTTTCAGCTTCACTGTGGGATATGCTATTATAGAAGTCCAAAAAAATAACAAAAAATTTGAAATGAATGGAAGCCACCAACTACTGTATGCTAATTCAAACACCTGAAGAACACTGGAACACATCTAGAAGCTCATAAACATGTAACAAAAAAAGCAATTCTATGTGATTATGATCATTCATTAGTGTTATGATCATTATTTTCAAACTGACTTCAGTGTGACGCTTACCACACAACATCTCATTTATCATGTGTCACAAGTAACTGGACCCATTATCTTAGTTGCACATACAGCACAACACACACCATAATCTTAACATCATGAAATGACACTTTCAGGATTAACACAGGAAACCTGTTATTCTGAGAGGCCAGGTATCCACTGCATGTAACTGTTAAAGAAAATGAGTACGACATCAATGATGGACTGTTCATGACTAGACATGTAGCACGCTCTCTGACATAGCATGAGTAATGATGGCCGACAGAGTGAGCCAAGTTCTATGTGATAATCTAGTCAACAGGAACTGACAAGTGGTATCTGCCAGATAACACATGGACCCTGTATCACTTAACTATATGTTTCAGAAGTTATTTCTGTAGCACTGGCAAGGCTACAAGTGCTAGTAAAGCAGGTATGTTTCTTGTCAGCAATTTGTTGTTTAGTGCCATTCTAATTTAAAGCGAGTCAGTGTTCAAATATGACTGTGTACAAACAAGTTCATGTGCAAAACACAGATGCCTTACAAGCATTCTTTTCTAGAACTATAACAGACAAACTACAAATTAGTACAATGTCCTCAAAAAGGCTGTTTTCAAGGTCTGACATCTGTAATATGACGTCCAGAATCCATCAGCTTCAAACACAAATTGTATCAGCAAATTAATAAACTTCAATCCATTTACAAATATAGGGAAGTTACAAATGAACTGTGATGTGTGCTACATGTGCACATTAAATCTTGTTTGGTGAAGTGAGTTAAAGCTATCTCATTACAGGCCTGAACGGGCTCTTAGGGCCCCACCAAGTTGAGGCTCCCAGAATTTCCAATTAGCACATGAAGGTGGCAAGTTTGTTAGCCATACGTACCGGCCACCTTTACCCCCAGGAGATATCCCTGCTACTTATTTCTGTTAGAGGCTGAGTTGACCAATGAAAAATCCCAATGACCCGATCGACAACTGAAACTGCCGCCTTCTGGCTTGTAATGCAGTGCCTCAGTCAACTGTGTCACCATGTACCCTCCATTCTAGTTTGGGACATAGAAAATTTTAGGCACTCCACTTTTGTGGCACAGAGTGTAAATGGACTGAGAGTATTCTGAATTACTATGGTACTTAGTAACAAGGGAAAGGGACTAACCTAAAGCCAAGCCTAGCCGACTCTTCATCAAACTGTTCCAGCTCACGATCTTGCCTTTCGTGAAGTAAACGGATTCTCTCTGATCTCTCTTGAAGGAACTGCTGTGTCTCCACCTCCATCTGTTACCACAGCAAATAAGATTCATTGTTAATTACTTGATGACCATATTCATCAGCTACAATGATTAAGAATGTCATTTCCAAACAAACTCACGTACTGTGTAAGGTACCTAAAACCTCCTTCGTAATAAGTACACATCTTTTATTGAAGTGTTATGCTACCCTCATGCAGTGCTATACATTTATATACTCTTCACATCCTCCCAAGATAAGGCAGCTTCTCACAATTTAAAATCTCTCAAACCTTTGCTGCACAAATTTTACACTGTTCTGTACTTTTTAGCACTCTCTATCTAAATCCAATCCATAAGCATATGAACACAATACCTTTTGCTCAAGCAATGCCCTTCGGACAGATACTCTGTCTTCCAGTTCCTTGCGTTCTCTATTTCGCTGAGCTTCAGCCTGCATCTTGTTCTTGGACTGGTATGCCATCAGAATTTCCAATTCATAATGCAGGCGTTCTTTTAAGTGCTGGCACTCCACTTCTTGTGACTCGTCCAATCGGATCTGTTGTATGATATAAATTTATAGATACCATGGTAAAAATAAGACTACATAGTGCTTGAGACATGACAATGTTGACTGTACAGTTCACTAACTCACTAACTCTCTCTCTCTCTCACACGCACGCACGCGCACACACACACACACACACAAAACAATTTTCTTTCCTTTCATTTTCAATATGACAACAATGTGGGAATTCCCACATTGTTGGTCAAATACAGGCCTTGATAGTGACCCATCTGAGGTGAAGGCCATTGCAGATGGTTACTTCAATTATGCCTTCCTTTATATCCACCACCACCACCACCACCACCACCACCATCACCATCATCACTGCCACCACCACCACCACCACCACCACCACCACCACCACCACCATCATCATCATCTCCTTTATGCAAGGTATTCACACTTATATACCTGAAAAAAAACCATGTTTCTAGGGCATACAGTGTCACAACTATTCCATGCTTACTATTCATGGTGCATATAGCGCTGTCTTCAATATTAAACTCTTTTGTGCTTCTACATTAGCATTTCCCGAAGTATGTGTGCTGTGCCCAATATAGCTGTTTTCAGTAGTTCCTTGACTTTGTGCTTTCCTGGTATGCTGCTCAAGTATTTTCTTAAGGATTTTGAAATGGTTCCAGTTGCCCCTATTATTACTGGTGGCACCTTTGTATATACATTCCACATGCGCTGTATTATTATTATTATTATTATTATTATTATTATTATTATTATTATTATTATTATTATTATTATTATTATTATTATTATTATTAAACAGACTAAAAGGTTCCAGAAAATAAAATACATTTAAAACTGCTATGAATCTCCTGTCTAACAACTTTATTGAAAAGGTGTAAGGAACAACAGTGGTAACAAATGGTGTTTATGGAAGAGGTCTGCATGGGCTAAAATTTTAGAAGTTTGCCCTGCCTGACAGTAGAGTTTCCCTCCAAATTTGTCACCTGTATCCAACTGAAGCCCGAATAAAACCCAGTCTACTTACTACCTGGTCTGACTCTCATGTCATTAATACACATTTCTCTTAATGCATAAATGTAATTCTGCCACACTAAGATTCAGGCACCTGGGTCATCACTTTATGAAACCAGGTGACTTTGATGACATCTCTGTCAGCAAGATACTGCACTTTGTTCAAGGTGCGGGACTGCTGAATAAATGAGCCAAAGGGCCACACAAATGATCAATAACGGTCGAAGTTCACAAGTCACTGTGGTGCCCGCCCTTCTGTATTCTATTCTATTCTATTCTATTCTATTCTATTCTATTCTATCCTATTCTACTCTATTCTATTCTACTCTATTCTATTCTAAGTATTCTTGAATTAATTATTCAACAATTTTCTAAGATCACCAGACATTGCTTTGATGTTTGAGGAACAGTAAAGATATGGAATGTGATCTGTAGTTTTATCTCGAACTATTTCTGGGAGGGTGCATTTACAAAATTCCCCAGTAAATCGGACCCATTACATGTAGATGCAGTCCTATTGCAACTGACTGGTCAATGTGTCACACACAAGAAACAAGTGTGCCACACACAAGTAATGTCACAGCTGCCTGCAGTAGTTGTTAATTTTCTGACCATGTTATGAGCATGCAACCACAAACAAAATTTTCTTTGTAAAAAAAAGTGTGAGATAGCCTGAAATACTGGTACCATCTGAACTGAGCCTGAACCCAAACGTTAACTATGCCACCAGGCCTGACCCTGACCCTAAGATCAGACCCAGACCCAAGCACACCTTTAAGTTATGTTATCAGATTGCTCACCGATTGTTTCTGAAGCATTTCTGCAATGCTCTGCTCATACTGGTCACCAAGGAGGGCAAGCTTCCTACGCTGCTCTTCCTTTAACTTCTTAATCACCACTTTCTGCTCATCCTTTGCCGTTGTCTGAAGGATCTGTGCCTTCAGCGCTTTGTACTGGCGTGTCTGTATCTTACACGTCTCACGAAATTGTTTCCGGATTTGCATCTCCTTTTGCTGAAACATAAACACGATTTTATCATCAGACTTCCAAAATCAGTTCACAAGCTGATAACTAAGGCGAAATGGCTTTGACCATATGAACATTACTTTCAAGTGACAGGAGCAGAAAATGTCAATTTTGCTATCTTTCTGAAGACCGAAACTCATGGTTCCTGTGTGCGTGTGTGCGCGCGCGCGTGCGTGCGTGCATGTGTGTGTAACAATAATTAAAGGACGTCTCATTCTAAGCCTCTCTGTAAAAGCCACCTGCATGTATCACTGATGAAACTACAGAAAAGGCTACTCTAGTCAAAAGGGCCACCAGTACATAACATCAGTAAATTTGGAAACCACATGCCAATAGGTTCAAATCTCACAACATGCATGGATATTGTGAAAATGTAATATTACTCCTGCTTTTCTTCAATTGTTATTTTCACGTCCATTCTGTCAAATCCTGTAAATGGATAATAAATTATTGGAACATAACAACCACAAGCTTTCAGAGTCAGGTCAGAAATTCCTTTCTTATGAGCTATAACCTGTCACAGCATACCGCATTCATGTACAGTTCAGTAAGCATCTTATGACTGTACATGGCACAAGCACAGAACCATATCATGTCACACGTACAAGTACAACAACAATCTACAATCCAGGATGAAACAATAAACATTTATTCAAAGACAAATGATTATCATGCTGTATGGTCACAAAGTTTCTTCTGAAAGACACCAATCAATGAGAAATTACACTTCTAATGCTCGACAGCACGTACCACAATGTAAACGGGAAACTAATGAAGGTGATAACGCACCATGATAACATGACTGTATGATGCTCACAGCTTTGCGAAGAAACCACCCAAGAATTGCATTCTAAGTTATGATGATTACAACCATTTAATCACCTTCAGGCTCTTGGGCTGCTGCTTCAGTTCAAGGGCATGCTTCTTTCGCAGTTCTCGCTCTGAACGCTGCATGTAGTCCTGCTGGTTCTGCAGCTCGGTGCTATGCTGTCGATGAATCTGTTCTTCACGTAACTGGTGTACTGCCTTTTGTTGACGGTACTCCAGCTCCTGAGTCTTCTCATGATGCCTTAGCAGCATTGAGTGTGCCTGCTCCAGCTGCTGCTGTCGCTTACTCAGCTCCTGCAACAATGTGAAACCTTGTATTACACACTCAAACTCGGTGACCAGTTCCCCTGAAACGGCAGTATGTAGTCAGTCTCTGCAAGATATTCAGATTCTCACACTGGTGCTGATGAAGAGTCAAGCCTTATGAGACGTTACACTGTGTCAATTGATCAATATTTACCAACATTCTGAAGGCACATACTGCCTTCACCCTCATGGTCCAGCAGTCTGCTGTGGAACACTGGTATCTATTTACCAGCTGACATGGTATAACACCCCAGAAGGCTTAAATACTCAAGTCAGTCCATGCCCTTATGTTCCCTGTTTCTTACTAGACATTCAGAATCACTGTTATAAATAAAGCATGTCTCATTCTTCTGTTGCACTACAGGACATACTCTCCATGAAATTAATATGCCTTGCACACAGTGAATTATGCGAGAGTAATGAAACATTTACTGAAAAAATAAAATTACAGCTTTCAGAGGAATGGAATCAATCAGGAGCAAACATGCATTACTATGAGGCCAAAGAAACAAATTAATACTTTTGATTATTTGGGATATAATATACGCAATGAAGAAGAAAAGAATCTGACTGAAAAAATTGTAAACTGTGTCATATAGCTAGAATTTATAAACCAGACCTTGAAACCATCGTTACATTCTAGGCACAGAAGAATACAAATTTATGACAGCTGTTAGACTAGCACCTTACTGTGGACATGTCTCATGGACAAAAATTGATGGATGAAAAATTACATCAGCAACAATGTTTCATGAGGACTGTGAGAGAGACCCATCTGGACCATAAATGAAATCAGAAAATTTTGACAACTACAAATTGCACGAAGAACAGAATTTAAATATTAAAAACAATGGAAGGAATCTTCAAACATCAACCAAAAGCAAAACGTAGTTCAGGAAGACCTCTAAAATGCTGGACAGATTCTGGTTTGTCATATCCCCAGAGGTTTCAACAGGCCAAATACTGGTAAGAATGACGATGACGACGATGATGCAGGAGGAGGAGACAAATATAACATAACAATCTACGTCAATCTGCTCATCGCAGTATGTAAACACTGATCCTTACCTCTCGCAACAATTCCTGTTCCAGACTATGGAAAATTAGTAATTTTTTTCTACGAAACTTGCGAATTTCAAGGTCAAGATATTCCTTTTGACCCCGTATTAGCCTCTGCTCCTCCTGGGCTTCCAATTGTTTCAGGTTGTCCTTCTGACTTCTATCAACAGACACAGGTATCACAAAGTTAATAGTTAAATCAGTATGACATAAGGTTTGTATTATGCATAATTATACAGAATATGCAGATTAACTTTCTGAGGATTCTCTTTAGAAAGAAAACTCAGTGAATGCAGTTACAAACTTGAATCCCATCAATATTATTACTTCACAGATGTCAAAACAGGTTAAATGCTATTTCGTACTGACAATACCAAGTTCTTTCCTTTGAGTGATACTATCACAAGCTTACTGTAATGTGGCATCCCGCTGCCTCTTAGGGGTTGATTCATCCAGGCTCAATTCCCGTTTCCACCGTTCTTTATTTGCTTTGTACTCCTTCTTCTTTTGCGTTTCAAATGCCTTACGATCTTGCTCCTGTCGCCCACAGATTTCCTTCTGCAGCTTTCTCTCAGCAGTTATGTTCTGCTTCAGCTACAATAAAAGAATACATATATTTACCACAGAATCTTCAGTCTTAAAAATACCTACAAGAAACATGCAGGGTGAGCAAAGGGTCCCTGTGCACCTGGACAAGAACAGTGCTCTACAGTGCAGGAACTGGTAAAGTTCCATACATAAAACACTTCAGGTCGCATATGTGACCTCTGCCTGCTAGTCCCAACTCCCTTCCCTCCAGCTCCGCACTCTCACAACAGTACTGTACACTCATTCACTGTAACTTCCACTGTAACCTATATCCTACATCTGACAAGTGCACAGAAATTTTCTGATCATCCTCTATATCCCTCTGGATACATACACAAATTAACCTCATACTCCACTACACAAATTTAATTGGAGAAGCCAATTTTTTAATCACACAATCACACGTAGTTTTCCTTCAACACCCATCTTGTTCTTTCCACATGCTTACAACCAAATGGCAAAAAATGTGTAACAAATATAAAGTTATCCACGGAAATTAGTGTGCATGCATGCACATTAACTTCCAGTGGAAAATCCTTGTGTAATGGGCCCATTTGGAACACAAAGAAACTGAACCAATGCCAATATTAAAAAAAATTTAAGAGAAATAAACCGTAATTATGTGGTGTGAATCGCACCAAGGCATGAGATGTTCTATACAGGGATTCTGATTCATGTCAAGCTTCAAATTTTGTAGTTCAAGACAGTTGTTTAGTGTCATAAAAATATTTCTTGATTTCCTGCTACTGGTAGATTTAAAATGGCTTTAACACAAACAGGGTAAGACGTGACAGTTCCTCTATTTCATCAATCAACAGAAAGTACTGTATGGTATTACACGCATGTCTTGGGGTTGTGTGCAAAGACAATATTTAATACTAATGGCAACATACGGGAAACTGATGTATTCTACCTGAAAAGTGCTTATAAGAAGAAGACTGATGAACTGCTACTAAAGAACCTGATCCAACAACAGCTCCTACATAAATCATACCTCTAAGTCCTACTTGCTAAAACAGAAAACTCCAGTAAAACAAAGCTGTGGCATTATTTTTTCATGTCAGTGGAAGACTGACTGTATCATAATGAACTGAGAAGACATGTAATTACATCTATACTTAAAAAAGAATAAGTTGTCTGGGACATATGCATTCCTATATGATCCTCAGTTTATCCATCTCATATCACTGGTCACTTCATGTTGGCTATCTTATTGCATGGAACTTCCAGTGACTCACTGAGCCACCGATACCTAATCTGTGAATGGGGTTGTTATATTTGTGGGAAGAAGGCATGAAGTCAGTCTTTAGTCACAGTGGGAATACCACTGCAAACAGCATGTTTCTGGTCAACACATAAGCTAAATACCATTCCTACAATCAGTATCATCATAAATTCAGATGAAAGTTTTACAATGATATGCTACACACATCCTGACACCAATTTCTCATCACTTGCCCAAGTATAAGAGCAGCTATGCTTTTTTCCAGCAAGACAGTGCAACACCTCACACAGCAAATAATTCTGTGTGTTGAATGAAGAGCATGTTCTTCATTATAGAATAATTAGCAGGGGATTGTGGCTTCATTTGCCTGATCTGAACACATGTCATTTTTATTTGTAGGGCATGTTAAAGGGAGAAGTGTATAGTAATAAACCTTACACTGAATACGATGTGAAAACGAGCATCTGGGATGCAGTGTCTTCAGTTTCATCAGCAAAAGTTTGACGTGCAATGAACAACAGGCTTGTTTGGCATGATGTGTATAAGCTGAGAGAAACCATTTCCAACACATTCTTTAAATTTGGTGACTATAAAACTAATGCTAACTGCAATATATTGAAATAAAACACATGGTCCCCAATTCATGCAAATTGGAGAAGCAGGGAGTGGCGCATTGCCTGCTGCCATGCAAAATGGTCTGTGTAATGACCAAACATGGGACTGTACATCACCATGTAAATACAGTAAAACTCATTTAAGATGTCCTCGGTTAAGAAAATTTCCCCGCCTAAGAAGTCAGAATAAAAAAGCACCAAAATTCTCCCATTTGATTAACATTACATGTTGCCCTTTTAATATAGCCCCACATAAGGTAATTCCCTGCCTAAAAAGTAACAAATATGATGACAAAACAATTTTTTTGCCTATTTAATACATTTTGTTTCAAAATCTTAAAGAATTTCCCCAAGTTTCCATTCGTTCTGTTTCCAAAATGCAGCGTTCACATGGTGCGGTCAGTTCATACAGGTCAATCTCCAAGGTCATTTCCACCAAGTTTCACACAGCAGAATGATGCAACCTCACAGCCGTCCCCGCCCCCCCCCCCCCGGCCCATATTTCTTCCACGATGCAGAGACTGAATTCAGTCACTCCCCACTACTCGGTCTCTGTCACAACAACCGAAAAATTGTAGAGGGTGGCCGGAAGCCAATCCTAGCTGTTCCGTGACCTGCATGAGCCTGCGTTTGGCAATGCTGAGATGTGGCACCTCACTTGCCCCTTCAACTGCCTGAGACTAGAAGGAAACTAAGGCAGCCAATAACATTTGAAGAAGTTTAGGCGCACTAGCCAAAGTCACACGTTGCTTGGGGGACAGAAGTTTGATGCATGATAATTGGGTGATCAATTGAGACAACTTGTTTAAACGTAATTTATTGGGGGTAATATAAATGCATTGTCGTGTAGCGTGATTGTGAAACATTTGTGGTGACTGTGTGCAGGTAAGTTACATCAGCAATTCCAGAAATAAATTCAAAACACTGCACAGTTAGCGAAAGCTACTGGAACTACTGACCACCCCTTATGGTCTACCTAAAAGCAAAACTATGGAATCTGAAGATGTATACTGCTACTGTTTTTGAAAAAAGAGCAAGACGACCCATGCTTGAAAAATATTTCAAGGAAAAGCTAACATCTGGAATGAAATGTGAACTTTTGAATGAAAAGTCAGTGACAGCATAGTTAAGGTGTAAATAAAACTGTGAATGAAAGGTTCCAGACAAAATGGTTAAATGGTCAGATACAAGTGAGGGTGTGTTAAGACAGCTGCAAATTGTACAAATTCAGCATACATATGTAATAAGTTCACGAGAAAATTAAAAAAGAAAAAACAGAACTTTTCGGTCCTACCAATTTAAGAAATTTCCCGCTTAAGAAGTCAAATTTTCTTGGAATTTTCAAAAATGTCTTCACAGGGTTTTACTGTACATGTACATTTTTGTTTGAAACTCCTTGCTTCATAATTACTTTGTACACAGGCAGGTATTTCACTGCATATGTACTTGTGACACTTGTTGTGTAGCCATAAAGTATCACAAAATGGTTCATTTTGTAAGTAACTTGCATTTGTGTTGGTTGTACAAAGTGTGTGTTTTGAAGAGACTGCCTTCACTTAATGATATTGATATTACTTTGCATTTTTGTTACAGTATTTTATATCACTCCTCCCTCAATTCCTGCAACTTGTTATTTCTGTAGTGGACACATACATGTCAGCTATACATTCATTTCAGAGTACCAACAAAGGTGTAAGTCACACACTTACAATGTTTCATGAAACAGAACAGACAGGTCACACCTCCATTTTTAGGTAGAAAGTTTGGAATAAGAAGTGACTTGTACATACACAAATACACTGAATTTCTAATATCCTACTAGGCACTTAATAATATCTCCTACATTAGTAGGCAGACACTTCCTTACAGCAATTTATAAATTAAACATGAGCATTACGGAAGACCAACCTTCTTTTCAAGCTCCTGCTGATGTCTAATCTGCAGTTTCTCCAGCTCTTTGCTGAACTGTTGCAGTAGTGACTCATATTCCTTGTCCAACAGCTGTTTATGGTTCTCCATTTCTATCTTGCACCGTTCCTCCAGCTGCACATAAAATTAATATGCTTGGAACTATATAATTACACACTTCAGACATTGCAACAATTACTGAGCATCACATTTGGGGCCAGCAACCCACAAAAGATACCACACCAGTATCAGGTATAAATAAGGCAGGCGACAGCGAAACGCTGTCTGATTGCAAGTTCCTCACATACACGCACTAGAACTTGGAGCACACTTGGGTAAAAGAATGGTGGGTTGTCCATGTACTCTGCCAATACTGCCAGGTTAGGCTTTCACCGACTGCAGCTGAAATTTTATTGCCTGGGCACGCAGTGCCAGGTTTTGAAAAGGAAAAAATCAGGAACTTTCTTGGCATTTTCTCTCCAAGATGAACATAATTGTAGTCACCACTGTTCTAAGACAAGCTGTTTGGGAAGAACAGAGTGGGACTGATGGACTGACATTGGGCTATATTTCCACGCACATGCACACACACGCACGCGCGTGCACACAGACACACACGCACACACACAGAGGCAACGAACCTCTAACATCATATTCATTGCACACACCTTGACCAGTGCTGCCTGATGCTCACGTCTCATCCTTTTGTAACCTGTCATCTGCTCATGCATCTCTTCTTGCATGTGTTCTTTCTGCTGCTTTGTCACAATGGATGTTGTACGGATGGTTGCAAAGTTATTGGCTCCATGATCCTGGATGGCATTTGAGTTACTGGCCTGCTAGAAGAAACATCAGTACATCCTTAGAGCCTCTCAGGTCTATACACCAAAATACACATATATATCCCCAAAATACACATATATATACATGGACCAAAGAAGTTTTACACAAGTTTTGTAGAGAACATTTCTAGAAATGTGGTGGATGCACTGTATCTTGTCACTCTGCGGCTGCCAAACACTCAAAACATTTGTCAACAACATTAATGGTAATTTTGCCGTAGACATTTTTGTTGTGACTGTTCAACATGTAAGTACACATATCTAGATTACTATCTGCACTAAAACACCATCTATCACACAACTCTTTAAAAGTATTGTGCACATCATTCCACTTATTTAACCCTTTAATGACGAAGCATATCTGCTTTATATAAGGACTCAGTGCGTACCGTGCTGTAAACACTCTCCACTTCGGTTATAAAAACCAACCTCTTAATGTTTTATAAGGCAAAAGTTGCTGTTTGTTCTGAGATCTGTACGAAACACATAAACGCAATGTGGGGACTACGTAGAATTTTTTAATGTTAAACCTGGTGTTATGTAAAGTTACCACTAGGCTTTAAAAGGTTAACATTTACCCTAAATGTACATGAGGACTTTATGGCGTAATGAAAAATGTAACATATTCTAGAAACTGCTACCTGCATCCACAACATTTTCATTTTTGTCTGGAATGACGTGCATAATACAAATTCATTGGAGGACCACCAATATCACTGTCACCACCCTTGTCGTCAATAATGTTGCTACTGTTGTTTTGGCATAACTTCATACTCATATACAGACCGTGTCTATATTCAATTTGTCAGTGATGAACATTTTACAGTCCTCATGTTTGTAACTATCAGGTCATATGACTTACAAACAACATTTCATACAGGATTTGTTGGTAAGTTCATACCCTACATCCCACCCAAATTTCATATGCATGACTGCAAGGTGCATCCAGCACACTGAGGGATAAATCATGATCAATAACCATACAACAATTTCAGAAAGTCATGCTACTGTCATTTCCACCTTACAACCTTCTAGCCACCATGTTGTATTACCAATTACAGGAAATTTAGCAGTATGAGAGTGCAGTCGACTCCAAATTTTGTGAAATAGTCAGCTGGTCCAAACAACACTGTAAGGAAGAGGGACAGAAGAGCGAACATTCTCTCTCTCTCTCTCGCTCTCATTTGATGACCCACACTTCCCCAATGCAAGGAAAGAAGTTTTAATAAAAACAGGACGTGGTTAAAACTTAAAATGTTTGTGACTGTCTTTACTGTTTAAAAATATTTCTGCTTGACCTTTATGAGGGTACAATGCTGATTAATATAATAAGTAAGTAAACCACATGCTCAAGAATGTACCTTATGTCGATTGCGCATGGAAGGAGGGTAACTGCTGTCATTTCCATCAGCAGAGGGTGGAAGACTATTAGTGGAGCTACTCTGTGATGATGCACTGACACCCACTGAATGTAAAGAGTGCTCAGATGTGATGCTGTTGCTCTTACTGCTGTCACCCCCAGTCTGCTCATCAGGGGTGTCTGTAACATAATAAAGTACTAAGACCTAAAAGAAGGAAAAGAAAAGTACCAAAGTGATTACTATTTGTTAGTATTCACTGCGAAACCCCAATAAAATATGTCGGTTAAGCAGATGGAATTAATAGCAAACAGACCTCTTTCAAACACTACGTGCTGGTATAAGCAAGTGGAAGCATAGGTGTTTCAGAAAACACAGAGGACATCTAAAAATGAAAATGTTTAAATAAATTTGGTGGAATATAATTTTTGATGCCATGTATTTCATCTCTTCTAGTATCATTTTATGGGAAAATTAATAAGTATATCTAAAAAAACAGATTATGAATATTAAAATTTGTTAAATCTGCCCCAACAAGAGTACTCACCATCTGCATCACCCACTGTACTCTCATTTTCAAATGAATCTATCATAAGAATTTTCTTCATTTTGCGATAATTCAAGTTGTCTAATTCTCGCACTGCAGCCTTCGTACGCTGGATCAGGTCAATGAGAACATGTGGCGAGCGGGCGCGGGTCACCATCTGATGCTGAATAAACATCCATATCAAATAGTACAAGAATCTTGCAAATTAGTCTTTGAATCGTTTAGTTTTACTATGTCAACAAAACCATCATACATTCCAATTAATTCACTTCCAAGACAGGTAATCAAGAAATGAAATAATTTTATAAATGAGGGGTCTCCCAGGAGTCTCAACAACATTTCTTTTCCAGTAAAGTTATGTCATGGGGACAGTGTATACTTATAACACTGCACTGTGAAAAGACTTACATAACAACAAGTAAACATTTTTTGATTTCTCTTGAAGTCCAAAACTTTATCTTCCACAACTACGAGGGTTTTGAACATACTAGTTCCAATGCACTCTATATTAATGAAATTAAAGATGGAACAAAGCTAGAAACCATGACAGAAAAATATCAGACATGCTGTCACAAAAAAAACTTCTTCAGAGAAAGAATAACAACAGACTGTGGAAAACAAGAAACCTGTATGAACTCTCCAAATTTCCCACCATCTCCTTTTATTCCTCCTCTGAATAAGTGCAGCATGAATGATGTCTCTGATTTTACCATCTACACGAAACAATTCTTGCCATGGAAGTCCTAGGATTCTCCTCACTTATATCTGGGGACAAAATTAAGCAGAAGTAAAATATGTCTCAGTGTGGTGTCTCCACTTACAAAAAATGAAGACTTGTAGGGGCTTACACCAATAATGAAGAACACATAATAATGCTCCTTTTAAATGGAAGTTCGTGTAGTTATTCATAAGATAATTTGCAAACAAGTAAAGTGGACAATACTTAATAAAGTATATAATAATAACACAGGGAACACAGCCCTAATTAACGGTAGATGTTTTCATTAGGTTTAAATTTATGCACTATCAGGCAAAACTTTACTTCGATTGTTTTTATAACAGTCAATGAGGCCTCACTTTTTAATCCCCCAGCTACATTCAGCTTTCAGGCCAAACAATGACTCTCTTGACACACTGATCTGTGTAAGTACAGACTTCAGTTTCTCCAAAATCTTGTGGCTTTTTACTGTTTTCTCTCTGTTGTTCTGCTCAGAATTTCTTCTGCACACAAGTAGACTTAATTTAAAGATCTCCTACCGACCACAAGCATCTTACAACACACGCTCGGTGATGGGTGGTTACAATCAGGAGTCAAGTAAACAGTACATAACTGAGCACTATTATGACTGAAAAATATGAAGAACTGCAAACAAAAGAATTTTAACATGATGGATTTGCCACAACCATTTCCAAAAAATTTAAAACAACCAATTTTATATCATAACAGCATAAGCTTACCGAGAGGAGTTTTCCTGATGTGGGCCTTTCATTGGGATTCTTTTGAAGACACGATTCAACAAAATGCCGAAACACATCAGTCCATTCTGGGGAACTCAAAGAGGGTGTGTCATTCTGAGCTATGTGATAGAGGGCACTCATTGCATTCATGTTGAAATAGGGTGGTTTACGTTCAGCTGCAAAAGGATGCAAATTAAATTATGTCTATGGCACATCTGCTGTAGCTACAAACAGCTTCCTTTATAAATGGCACTTCAAGGTAGGACTACACTTCCTAACACTTTCAAATAAATATGAGGTTGCACAAAAGTCACTTGACACTCAAAATTTAACATGTGGCCTCCAGCGTCATGTAATTTTTACACCACCCTGTACAGTATATCATCTAATGTCAATACGCTTGTCTGAAAATGCTGTAACTTTTTAATTCAATGTAAGAAAACTGAAAGAGAGGACCGGTAGCTTTATAGCTTTAATTTAATACTGCACTACTTTGTCCAATCTTCCATGATCCACTACGAAGAATGATTCAGGTGGAACTTCTACATGGACAAACTGAATACAAATCACCCAAACCATCGGCTTACTTAGGCAATGAAACCATGCAGTTACAGGGTTAAGTGCTGTCTTTCTTAAGATACACATCAACACTGTGCAAGTTTCCATAGGAGTTTATCCTCCCGCATTTCCAAATCTTATTGTTACTCCAGTCTCTTCCTTGCCTTCACTGATCCAGCCAGTCTTCTCTCAGTCATTTCCTGTATCCTTTCTCCCGTCACTGCTATTTTCTGTACTTTCTCATGCATTCATGACCTCTCCCCCATGTCTTACGTAGTTATAAATGTATTTCTTTCCTTTTGCTGTGATTTTTTTTGCTTTTAGCCTTTTTCTCATACCATAACTTCCAATGTTATGTTCCCTGTTTAATACTATACTGCAAGAGACTTTGATCTCAGCAGCATGAATGTTTCTTTGGTCGGTCCTTCCAATGAACACAGCAGCATCCATATGAACACATTTTAAACACTGTTCTATTGCATACCTATGGCACATCACTGCCCGGCATACTTTCCTTAAAGACTTATTACTTTCACTTTGAATGTTAAATTGTTATTTATTTCAGTTCCGTTCTTGACACAGGACATCTTCTGGTACTGCACGTTAGTACTCACACAGTTATGGGAAATTCTAAAATATTATGTACAGAATTCCAAAACAAAACTCACCCAACTCTATACATGTGATTCCCAAAGACCACACATCCACCTTGCCATCATACTGTCCCTCATCCATAGCCAAAATTACTTCAGGTGCCATCCAGTACGGTGTTCCTACAAAACTGTTTGCTGGACATTTGATGCTTGCTGAACCAAAATCCGCTGCAATGTCAAATACAAGCCAAACGATAAAACAGTAAGAATATAAATGGTGTGTGCGTGTGTGCGCGCGCGTGCACGTGCTATTTCCTATAATTTAAACGAGTTGTGACTATGCCCAAAGTTAACTATATTTAGATATATTTTATACGAGGGTTGCTCAGAAAGTAATGCCCCACATTTTTTTCTCATTCCAGAATAAAGATAGCAGTGTGAAAATTGAGAGGTAGCAACACTGATGTTTATTGCGCACATATGTGTAATTACATGGTCGTCCGACAGATAGCACCGCTGTAGTAGTCTGTGAAAACGGCGTCTGTGTGTGACACGCGTTACAAACAATGAGCTGTAATTGAATTCTTAGTGGCGGAGAAAGAAAGTGTAGGGAACATTCACAAACGGTTGTGTGCTGTGTATGGAAGTTGTGCAGTCGATAGCAGCACCGTTGGACACTGGGTTCAGAGAGTAAAGGCTTCAGCAAGTGGACAAACGGAGCTGCATGGTCGACCACGGTCTGGGCGTCCTGCCACAGCCACCAGCCCAGACATATTGCAGCGAGCCAATGACATTATTCATGTGGATCGGCGCATCACAACTTGGCAATTGGCCATACAGCTTTCAGTCAGCAATGGAAGTGCAATGGCAATTATTGATGCTTTGGGATATTTGAAGGTATGCGCAAGACGGGTTCCTCGAAGTCTCACAACCCAGCACAGACGACAAAGGAAAGCCATCTGTTCTGAATTGTTGGAGCATTTTGATGCTGAGGGGGGGGCCTTTTTGTCCCCAGATCGTCATAGGTGATGAAACCTGGGCTCACCATTATGAGCCGGAGACGAAAAGGCAGTCAATGGAGTGGCATCACCCGCAATCGCCAAGAAAAAGAAGTTCAACACAACTCCTTCCGCAGGAAAGGGCATGATGACCGTCTTTTGGGACACTGATGGAGTGATTCTGGTGGATGTGATGGCCAGAGGTGAGACAATCAATTCGGACGCATACATCAAAACCCTCCAAAAACTGAAACAGCGTTACCGGCCAGTGCGGCCTAACAGGAATCCAGGAGACATGTTGATTCAGCACGAGAACGCCCGCCCTCACACAAGTCTACGAACCCAGGAGGCAATCGCCAAATTTGGTTGGACTGTGCTCCCCCATCCCCCCCGTAGTCCTGATCTGGTGTCATCAGATTTTCATCTTTTTGGGCCACTGAAGAATGCACTGTGTGGGACAAGGTTTGAAGATGACGAGAGCGTAATTCCTGCAGTGAGGACATGGCTACGTGAACAGGAAACGACCTGGTACAGGGAAGGAATGCATGCCCTTGTTTCGCGCTGGCATAAGGCTGTAGACGTTGATGGAGATTATGTGAAAAAGTAACATGTGTAAAGGAAACATCCAGTTATACTGTGCATGAATTTCATACATTCTGAGTAAATAGTTTCCAAGAAAAAAAAATGTGGGGCATTATTTCTGAGCAAGCCTCGTATAACTAAAAAAACACACTTTTAACCCTTTGGCACCAAAAGTCAGGTACATCCATCATGCAGTGTGATGCTCAAAACACCAAATGTCAGGTGCAGATGATGGCCACTTAACTGCCTCGTTATGCAGCTCTCATCTAAATTCCAGTCACCTGCACATCACACCAAGCAGTTTAATTCTGGTGCTTAAGGGTTTTTTTTTGCGGTGAAGGGCCCCGCAGCAGACGCTATGGATGCACTGCAGCCATGAAGCTTATTGTGCAACCCTGTGATGAAGATGAAGATTATGATTATTTTTTGTCCTTTTCCTAGTAATGGAGCATCGGTGGAATGAAATTGACAGGGGAAAACCGAAGAACTCTGGGAAAAACCTGTCCCAGTGCCACTCTGTCCACCACAAATCCCACATGGACTGACCCGGGATCAAACCCAGGCCTCCGCGGTGGGAGGCCGGCGGCTAACTGCCTGAGCCATGGCACGGCCTGTGCTTAAGGGTTAATGTACATGCAAAAATCTGAAAAATACTTGTGCAGAATTACGTGGGCAAAAGAAGAGGGAGAGAAACATAAAGTCAAGTAGCAAAGAGGATGGTAAAAATAACTTAGCCCTTTGGTGCTGAAGGACAACTTAAGCTGACACACAGCATGGGGCTGAGAAAACCAAACATCATCTTAAGTTACCCAAAAACATGTAACATAATGGGTAGCCATTTTAATCATGGGTGTTTTGAAGAGTACAGCGGGCACTTAATTCCGGTGCCAAAGGCTTTATATGCTTCAGGAATGATCTGGTACACTGAATCACATGGAAGTGACATTCTAAGACAGAAAACTGGGCATTTCTTTTTAACTAAACAGATAATCTGATGAAGAAACTACTGTTCTAACAGAGATTCAAGGTATTTTGCATTCAGTGACAGTAACACAGCACAGATATTCAGTGTTTTGCGTTTATAATGTAGCCTACAGACTCTCCCAAATAAGCAGTCAGTTATGAAGACAAAGTGCATGGGCAGCCTTGTCTTACCCAGTTTGACGGTGCCATTTTCTGTAAGCAGGATATTGCCTGCCTTTACATCACGGTGTATCCGTCCCAGGGCATGCAGATAACTCAAACCACGGAGTACACCATCACATATGGCTGCTATTTCCTCCTCTTTCAATGGCCTCTTGTGCACCTCAATAATGTCAGATGCAGAACCAAGACAATATTCCATCACAAGCTGTAGGAAAGAGAATGGTAAGTAGCCAACAAAACAGTAAGTGGGTCCTCCCTGGGCAGCTAATAGTTCTTCACATGATCCAGAAATTCCCTACTGTTATGGAATTCACAGGTTCTTCACTGTGATCACTTAAGCCTGTCACCAGAGCATCTCCAACCATTTAAATCCAGTACATCATTTCATATCCTGCTCTAAAAGATCCACTTTCATCCTTCAAGAGTGGACCTTTTAAAATTAAAGATGATCAGCTCTGAATTCTTAACAAGATACCATGTAACACAACTAAAGGCTACAGCTTGGAGTAAACCATGTTCTAGTGAGAGCTGGTAGAAATTTAGTGAACTTGACACAAAAACGGCAAGGAACCGTTTGTGATATACCTGAATATACTTGCAAATGTTTAACAAATTTACACAACTAAGCTAGTTTCTAAGGCAGTAGTCATGTACTTAACCAAAAACGAAAATATCTCTAAACAACAAAATGCAGTTTCATCTCAATATGATTGCAGTATTCGACATACCCATGCCGTGTGATCTCGAAGGAAGCAACCCTTATATTCAATTGTGTTGGGGTGGTTCAGTTGCCTCAGGAAGCGGATTTCTTTCAGGATATCCTGCCACTTCTCCAAACTCTGCTTCCCAAGGTAGGACATCTTTTTAATGGCAACAATCTCCTTGGTGACCAAGCAACGTGCATAGTACACTGCTCCAAAACTTCCATGTCCAATCTCACGCAAATCCTCAAATCTCTTCTCAGGATCATCTCTATCAAAAAGCTCAGCTATCTCTGGGTCCTTCAAGCTACCAGGTCTGTTTAACAAATATGGAAAAGTAAACTTCTGTAAAACTACAAGTCTATTGTGTTTGATGGACCAGATAAGTATAGTTATCACTACGGGCTCAAAGACTGGGGGTCTGATTCCTACTGCAGGCAAGGATTTTTGTCTTCACCACCGAGTGAAGACCAACTCTGGGATCTTCTATGTACTGGCCACAGACAGTTCTTTCACTGCAGGTAATGTGGCATGACTCATGATGCTGATGACTCACCTGTATCTACTGCCAATGTTACAAATACATGGACCTATATCTACACCGCAACCCATACATGCTCATGACAGTCTCCTTTTATAGTGCACTGTTGTTTCTAAAAATAATTCTAAAAGATTAGCCTTATAAGATCACCATGTTGTGTGTGTGTGTGTCCATTTAAACTTCTGACCCAGGTGACTGAACTCCACGCATCTTAGCACAAAAGTTATGCCACCTGGGGCCATCCAAATGTCATACTTTGATTTCCAATGCTCCGTCATGACAACACAGCAGATATGTGACTAGTGAGGTGGATCATTAATAACATCACTTAATATGAGACTTTTTAAATGATGTATGGTTAAAGATCAGGGAAAAATATTAGACTTTTCTAGAATGAGAAATGTCATGGAAGTTATGTAAAATTTTTCTTTGGTTTTTGGTTTGATGGAAATAACTTACCAACTGCTGAAGTTAGGCATGTGAAATGTGGGATAGCGACAGATCATAAACATACCTACACACTACGTGTGAACCACTGTTTGTAAGCCAACATTACAAACAGGGCCACATGTTACACATGGAGTAACGTCACTGCTCCAACACTCCATTAGCTAACAGTAACAAACTGAAAACTTAATTTGAAAAATCATCATTACAAAAGCTGCACATATTTTTAAGATAACCCCACACTTATCTCATACCCGTATGTCACATTTAAACCTGTATAATATCATTCTTATGTTACACACTAATGACACCCTATTTCCTTATGATCCACTTTCATAAGCTCCTTCCAGGTGATTTTTTCCCACAGTTTCCATCTCAAATCCTATATGTATGTCTCATACCCCACGCATAACAAGATATTACATTTAAAACCACATATTTTAAGTTATTATGTCACATGCTAATTACACTAATATTAATATCACTGGCAAGAAGAGCATCTGGCATCATTAGGGCAGTACCTAGCTCAAATCTGAATGGCATGGTAGATGTTCTAGTTTCCCTCTCTCTAGGCACATTTTCATGCCCCTTGTGTGGCTCTTCAGATTCATTACTGTGCTTTAGTATTACTACGGGGAATTTTCTTTGTATGTCATCCACTGTGTGGTAAAAAGATACGTGACATTACAGAGACTGGCTGCTGGAAAGAGTACTGAGTTTTCTTGGACCATGTTAATAGCATACACCAGAATACTGAATTCACTATGACGGCTGAAAACAATGGCCATCCACCACCCTTTCCATAATACTAAAAATTATAGGAGCCCTGATGGCATTCTGGGCCACAAGCTTTACTACAAACCCACCCACAGAAACTTATACCATTACTGCAGTTCACACTACCACCCTTCCAACATGTACGCCACATTCCCTAGCCTGGTTCACAAGCTCAGAGCTCTGTGTCACCATAAAAGTCTACAGGATGAGCTGACCTTCCTCAAGGCCACTTTCAGGGAAAAATGACAATGACAGGTAGACTTGTTGAGCTCTCCATCCACAGCACAGGATTACCTGGTGCAAGGAGAATCTGAACTCAGACAACTTCCTACATCTGCATGACCTTCAACTGCATCTAAGCACATTACATGTGATGACCTGCTGCCTAGTAAGATCTCCAACTTCCTTTGCCATCTGAAGGATAACCTGGGACTAAAGATTTCATGTATGTAAATTACTCCCCACTGAGAGCACTCAGGTCTAAACTAGGCAGACCAGTTAGTCTACTGTGAATGGGGTTACAGAGCACCACCGACGTATCCACCAACAACTTCGTGAGTCAGCCTGGTGAAGCACAGCTTTAACAGCAAGGACCACACTGCACTTCAGAATGAGAAAACCCTCTCCACAAAATCCTGATGTAAGAACCACATCATCTGGAAGGATGGCCTTTTCTTGGGAAGGTAACTGAAACCTCACACCCACTCCCTGAACGGGTGGATAAAGCTTTGTGCTGATACATTTATTCATTCATTCATTCATTCATTCATTCATTCATTCATTCATTCATTCATTCAAGTGGCAGGTATGCTGACAGGATCATTCACCCATTTGACTTCTTGCTTCCCAGTACATGTGGCTTTCTGATGTTGAAGAAAAAGCAGTGCATCTCAACAAATGGTGCTGGTCCATCTATTCTCATTGATCACCGTGTGTGCAGTAAGGATGGGAAATAATCCTGTGTGATATAAATGTTTCACAAGGCAATCAAGTCCATAAAGCATATCAAAGATTAAAATGGCCTCGCTTCTTGGGCAGTCAAGAGTGTCTGCAACTGTTTCCAAAGCCTTGCAATGCTCTTATTGCAACTCTCTGAGCACGCATCCTCTTGAAAATGCTTCGGACTGTGGTTTTGATAGTATGGTATGACATTTTCCTGTCTGTGGTTTGTATGATCAAGTGGCTGATACATAAGTTCCAATATTATGGCCCTTTCCAGGACCACCACCTGGCTACCCTCCAAAACACCAGGTGAGCCAAACAGGTTGGCCTTCTCCTTCCCCCTTTTTCATCCTTGGGTACCCTAACCTCCCTTCATAAGCAATGTGGTATAATTCACTCCCAGTCTGTCAACTTCATCCCAGATTCTTTTGTCTCCCACACAACTTTGTTAGCATTAGCCCTTGTCAGGGCCCACACAACTGACTGCCCTTCAGGAAACTGGTTGTCTGGAATAGGCTGTCTCCTGCGTCTGACCATTTTTGTGTTCCCAACCACACCGATGTTCAGTGTGCACGTGCAACTTCTTCCCCACTAGCTCACCATTCCAACCACTTACCCTGGTTGTTCCCCTATACAAAACTCACTCTTTATATGCAGCTTACTTCTTGGACCACCCTGAAGATGCATGAAGCAAGCTCCTCCAAAATGCTGGTACCTATACAGCAATCTACAGTGTCATATTCCAAAAGACTGGATTCTTCAAGATTTATTTTGTTTGGCTAATATATTACACAAAATAATATTTACCATTTTGCATGTTAAACATAACAGCTTGAGGGTCTTTCTAAATACTTGCTCCCGTTTTAATGTCACATAATTACCTAACCATATAGCAAACATCACTGCATTTGGTGAGTGTGTGCGCTCACCAGTCTTGTAAGATTGTGCTGCGCCTGGTGGCAATGTCGTAAATACGCAGTAACAGCACGTGTTTTTAGTGAAAACATTTTACCAGACTACTAGTGTTACCACATTTCAACATGAATTATGAGTGCACAAAAGAACATAGCAGGTCAGCACTGGACACATCGGTCAGCAAGTGGGGGCACATTAAACACCAGGGCTGTGGAGTCGGTACACAGGACCTCAAACTCCGCCTCCTCAAATTTTAAATCTCTGATTCTGACTCCTTCACAAAAGCTTAATATGTATTAATAATGGTAAACCTACTTAAATGGTAAACAGTATCAAAAGACATTTCATCACCACCATGTGAATCATCAAGCTACTTCTTAGACTTACAACCTACATTTAAGTGTAAGTCTAATGCTTATTTTAGCTAGTATCTATTTAAAATTTTATATCGAGCTTGGAGTCAGTATATTTTTACTGACTCTGACACTGACCCCACCCAAAATTCCTTCTGACTCCGACTCCACAGCCTTGCTAAACATGAAGGGAGCTGTTGATAATGAGTGTGTCAGAACACCAGAAAGCGTGCACCGTGTTCTGCAGACGTTAATACACAATCCCTGAAAATCCATGAAATGTCTTGCCCAACGACTCAGCTTGGGAGCACTGTAAACACACACGATAATCTGAGAAAATGTGAAACTGTTTCTGTAATGATTGCAAATACACCAAACCTTCTGTCAGGCCAATATACTCAGCACAGTTGCTGTCATGACTTTTTAAGAAGTTTTTGAAAGAAAATGCAGCAGTACTCCAATGCATATGGCCAGGTCACCTGGGTGACTAAATTTTGGCACATAACATTTGTGGGTCCCCAGCATAGAACTTGCTTTATGTCACCTTTCTGGTGCCCAGTTTAGGTAGCTCCCACATTTTTGGACTGTCCACCCATGCTTAGCATGATCATTTCTGATGCTCTACCTAGGTTTTGAACTGAAATTCTTACCCCTTATATAACTTTGTATGACTTTATAGGCAATCCAACATGCCGCAGTATCTCTCTCTCCTTTGCCAGTAGCAAGCAAAGTGCTAATTACAATTACCAGTATCTCATAATTTATTTCAAAGTCCCCTGTCACCATGAAAACATACCAGTTACCATGAGTCATTTATCACAAAACCTACCTAACAGCAACAGACACTTATACCAAGGCTAGTATAAGCAAGGGGGGAAATTAAGCCCATATCTACACACACCATATAAAGCTAAACTACTTACTTTAAGTCAGTAAAACCAAATAAGACTTTATGCTCGCAAGTAAGTGGACAAAAATGTGTCACATAAAGAATAGCCTTCACCAAACTGTGTGTAACACCCAAAGTTTACACGTAATATTACAACAGAACTGTTTACATATTACCTTGTTCCTCAGATTGTTAACCCACCTGGGTACAGCTGGCATAATATTCCAGTTATATAAAAACACCCAGAAGTTTTGCACCTGATGGGTCCCAAAAGTGGGAGTTGCTTGAAGTACTCACTGGTACCAAATATTTTTTCAACTTGCATACACTCTCACACCAGATTACATGACGCCATGGTCCACTCATATAGCATACGACCTGAAATAACATGCCAATTCAGATTTTGATTTCGATAAATCAAACACACGAATGACATACTGAGTGTGATTCTGCTCGGCACAATATGTATGCACACCCATTTACATTTCATATTAACGACTGTAACAACAAAAGATTACAGATGAGAATGAACATTATATTAATTTCAGTGACAGGCTCTCAAAATACACATTGGCACCATAATAATTACGGCCAGTGTACAGAAAAGGAACAAGGGAACTAATTGGTGAACGGTTTCTTAGAATGCCACAATGATAACGAACAGATCTGGAAATCTACATCACCTTCCCCACACACAATTCCAACATTCGAAACTAACCTTAAAAAATATTTACACTACTTGTAATTGAAAATACAGACAAAAATTGTCACAATTTTTGCCACTTAACCATCAAAGTTTCACCTTCAAAATGGCGTCTTCTAGGCATGCGCAAGAGTACTTATACGTCCGGACGATCTGGATTTTTCAGGAAATATGCTGTCCTGACACATACTGGAATATATTTCTCCTCAGCCTCAACCAAATACTCAGCTGGAATTAATGATACTTTCTTGTCATGTATTTTGTGTCAAATCCTTAGATTATGTCAAAAATTATCAAAGACCTCACCTCTAGTAAAACTCAACGTTGATTACGAGTCCTCGTAGATACAAAACAAACACTCTTTCTCATACAACTACGGAATAATTTTCTAGCACCCTCGCGAGATGTCACCATTGTTTGAAAATGAATTTTTTATAGATGTGTTGATGAGATACGATCTACAGCGGAAGTTTAATCCAGGGCGTCGTGCGGCAAACGTTTATGCTTCGTAGCACGGATAAGCATGACGGCAGTCCGTCGTATTGGGACGGTGCGTAATGCGCAGATGATCTGCTAGGCGTATTGCATGAATTGTGGCAGAGTACTGCGAGTGTTGACGGAGCAGGCTGCTTTCGTTTTAGTTTTAAATTCCTTTATTCCCTAGAAGAGTCGGCAAACGGTAGTCAGTGTAGCGACTAGACTGGGGACTGGATGATCCAGGGTTCGAGATCTCCTTTTCCAAAACGCCCAGACCAGCGTCCTATTTATTGGTGACTGAGGCCCTTTCTCCACGGGTGAGGGGGAAACCGGCGGTGGTTGTGGCTGACCGGTCACTGCTATATGGTGCCACGGTTAAGAATGACTAATGCTATACCCCCACTCTTACTGTATGGCTTGATGGCATGAATGGGGCCAACTTTACGTTTTAATGCTTTATACAATCCCTTCAAAATATTTTCGTGTGAAAGCCCAGGTCACATAAGTTCAAAAGAAAAGTATAACACTTCCAGTCCCATAATAAAACATGAAGCTACCAGTATGTTTAAGAACTGCAACAAAACAGAGCCTGTGAGAGAAAATGCGTGTCTAACTACAGGCCAATATCTCTACTGACGTAATTTTCAAAATTCTTTGAACATAGATATGTCATAACAACACATGAGTTGAAGAACAATTTGGATGTAGTAAAAATCTATCAACCAAAAAAGCAACCTATGAATTACTGAAATTTTAAGTCCATGGGATTTGGTATGAAGGGACTCTCACCCCTTCATGTAGACCCTAATGCCAGCATTTCTACTTCTTCTTTCCTCCGTGGAACTCCAGTTTGGAAGTTAATTCCACCTTCACACTTAAAGCTAAAAAACACATGTGTAACTTTACAATATGGTGACCAGTTACTTATACTTGCTTTGCTTACACAGCATTTCAACTATTTATTTGCTATTCTGCATGTCTTGCAATATTTTTGTATACCTCCAACAGATCTGAATTTGATGAGAGGTTAGGTTATGTTCAGTTCATTTACTTTCTGTTTATGTTAGTGTTGGTTCTCGTCAGGTCAGAAAAGAGACCAGAGACAGGTTCTTGTAAACATGGTCATGAACCCTGAAGTGCCACTAAAGGTGAGGAACTTCTTTATTAGCTGCACATACATGAGATCTGAGGTTCAGAGATTGTTGGTGATGAAGATTTAAATCTTCTGGGATATGAAACCATGTCACCTCATGAACAGTTGCTATTTTAGAGGAGTGTGCTGCTTCCATGCTATGGTCCATGTAATCCAAGAAGGAAGAACTTTCGTTGGAAAAATAGGTATACCAGTGGGAAGGTCAGTGTGTGCATGGGTGCGAGGCCAGAGGTGGATAATGCAGGAAAAGTTGAAGCAGACTGAAAGGGATTGGTATATGGTACAGAACTGAAGTGGGCTGGGATAGCATAGTTGGTATAGTGACTCGCTACAGGCTAGAAGGTCCGGGGATCGACTCCCAGTAGGGGCAAAATTTTCCGGCCTGTCCAGACTGGCCCCATCCCACCCCCTTCTAGTGCCAAGTCAAATGAAAGGGTACAGCTATAGCTCTACTCCCCCTTGGGCCTTAGGCATGTATAGGGATCCCTTTACTTTACTTTTTTTTTAACAGAAGGGAAGTGAGGGAGTTCCAGAATGTGACTGGTAAGTGCAGTCACGGGAAGTTTGGCACATAGTTACTAAGTGTAGACAAGGGAATTTAGGAGAGGGTAGTCTGGAATGCAGTTTGTTAGTAGAGCCATGGGATATTATGTGATGGTAATGTGAGATGTAATCAGCAAGTGACATGAAGGGTCGTTATGCAAGATGACATGGCAAAGGTAAGAGGAGTAAAAGGGACTATGGGAGGTTAAGCAATGTGAGATTAGGGAAACAGGTAATGTTTACCAAATGACACAGTGGCATATCCCGCAAGACTTAATCTTCAACTACTATCACTTTCTCAAGAGGGAGCATGCTCCAGAGTTAGTTGGGTCTAGCAAGCATAAAGAAAATACAAATTTGGTGGTAGGTTTGGCTGTACACAACATGTGGAAGAGTTTCAAGCACAGATCAACACATTATAAACCTGCTCTCTGATCTACGGGTACTTGTCAAAATGTCTGAAGGTTCAAATAACAAAAGGCATATAATAGACTGAACATGTACTGTATTTTGAAAAGACATCTGTACACAATGACTAGAATAATAATGATATTAGTAATAATAAAATTAATAACATATTTACACTAAGGCTCCCTTTTACTTCAATGCAACATAAAAATGCACCTCAAATGAAACATAATCTAAACAAGAACCCACTGTTTACATCCCATGCCTTCAAATTCAAGGTTCAGAACATCTGAATCTGGAGTACGTATTGTACTACTACTATTCATATATTAAGGTTATGCAAAATCATCAACAATTATCAAAAGATATACTACTCTTTAGTCTTTCTGTGCATCATGAGTCATGGGCTGTTAGGAGTTACTGGGTTCTTTGTTCTTAGCCCTTTACATGAGCAGGACATGTATTGTGTTTATTTTCAAATACCTATCATGCACCATGTTTGTCAGTTCCTCAGTGCTTTTACGTGCACCAGTATCAGCTACAAGATCACCATATGGGACAAATGTTTTATTGGGCAAAATTCAAGATCAAGGTACCAAGTTTTAGTTATGCCTACAAAACCAATGTGAGTTGTCATGTTTGTTTTAACAAAACACACGTTCACATGACAAAAGATGACAAGATTTGTATAAACTATCACTTATTTTGGCATTTCTTTTATTTAAAAGTGAGGTCCACTGCTACTAACTATAATTATGGGTATAATTTTGAGTAATGTGTGATAGGATATGAATGGACAATAGACAGTGCACAAAAAACTGCATGACAATAGAAAGTTTTGAGATTTTAACTCATGAACTTTCTGGATATGAGACATATTTACTGTCTGTGACCTTACATGAGAAAAAATTACCTTCTTTCTATGACTGCTTACAGTCTGTTGGAATGCCCAAGGAAACCTTGAAAAAAAAACAGTACTCTGACACACAAACTTCTTAAATGAAATACAAGTAAACACGAGCAACATACTATGGATCCTGATCTTTTTTCTCCTGTAGCAATTAACCATTCAATTATGATGGGCAAGAAAAATGTTTTGACCCCAAGAGGGAGGAAATAAACTGAAGCAGGAGAAAACTGTATGGTGATAAGCTTCATAATTTGTACTACTAATAGGGCGATCAAATGAAGGAGATGGCACACATGGAGATGTGGGACACCAGGGCGGGGGGGCGGGGGGGTGGTGGTGGTGGTGGTGGTGGTGGTGGGCTAGAATGCATACTTGCTTTCAGTCAAAAAATCTGGAGGGAAGAGACCACTTGGAAGATACAGGTATAGATGGATCTTATAGAGAAAAGGTGGGATGGCATGGCAGGCTATTGTGAACATTATGAACCCTCAGATACCATAAAAGGCAGGGAATTTTAATTACTCATTTCTCACGAAGGACTCTGCTCCTTAGAGATATTTAAATAAAGTACTGCACACAAGACCAAAAATACTGCTTATACTATTTCAATTCATCACCTTCACAATGAATATAAGTGTGTATTCTAATCTCATGACATAACACTTGCAACAGCAATATACATGTTATCAGTACCTAGCACATTCTATCTCTCACAATCATTATCACATAGCATGTTATTTACAGTGTACCATTATCTAAATCCTTGGAAATTTAAAGCCTGGTTTATAGTTTACATTTAGAAAATATTGTCTTGATCATGCACCACCATACTTTGCTATTTGAACATTCATTATACGTAATGGAAAAAAAAAACTTTTGGCACTTGAAAGTGAAACTGTAGCAGGGTACATATAAGCATGCCCAGCACTGGATTAAATATTCAGGCTGCACACACCAGTCATGAAGAGAGCTGTGAACATGGCTTCAGGTACATGGATGCCAAAAGGATTTTCTCCAGCTGGGGCACAAACAGATATTTTGCTTACAAACCTATGCTTAAGCCATTTACAAATACTTTCATGGAGCACCCAGTAATTGTGTTAATTGAGATTTAGTTAGATAGATTTAATGGTATTAATATTTGGTATATTTCCTCCCCCCTTCCAATTTGTTTTGAGTTTTATTAATTTTTTTTTTGCACAGATTCTATGGGAAGCAAATGCCTGGCTGCCTTCCAAGCGAAGGCATTAACACAAAAGACTGGTGAATTAAGATGGTGATGTGACAAACGGAGGTTGGCATGTAAACATTTTGAGAAGGGAATAGTGTATTAATTGCAAAATAAATTTATGACTGCACAAAGAAACGGGTTAATACGTTCATTTCCTGAAAAATTGTATGTGGCCATCATGCAACCCACTTCCTAAGACCTTAAAGAATGGTATCCCAGGATGCGTAAGTTTTAGTACGAATTTTGTTATACTTCTGTGATGTTCAAACTAATTATTTTATTAGTCATGCCGCTCATGTGATTTTGTTATACATCTATCGGAAAAGTACTCCAATGGAGCTAAACTTCTATCTGTTACATTAAAATTTTTGTGAAACTAAATCCTGCAATGGCATGAATATCCACCTTTTCCTTTGCAATCCAACTGCAACTGCAAAGCTTAACAGTTTATATTTTCAGCACTCACTGCAATGACACATCACTGTGTTTCTAAATCCTTAGCAAATATGTGAATAAAAGACATTTGGGGTTTCTCCATCACCTGAATATACAGACTGACACATTAAATTTACATGCAAGAAACCTGCAAAGAAATACAGAATTCAGTTTCAGTACAATATGTAGTGACCACTTAACAAACACGCAACAGGAAAACATTTCTTGCCTACTGCACGTCAATCAGCCAGTGACCCACATCAATATCTAATTGTGTGCCGGTGTGCATGAATCTACATCTTTAAAGACGGCAAATATTGTAATTATTTTACATCTCAAATACTAGAAATTATATGGCTCTTTTATATCAATGATACTGGTAATACAAACTTTGGCTGCCCTGATACTGGGGTTTCATGTCTCCATCCTGCTTGGGGTACATACTTGTTTTAAGAGTTGTACTTTGATGGTTGGGCTTTCTGATGGTCTCCATCCAATGAGATCTACTATTGTCTTAGTATGAGTGTGAAAATCTCCACAAGTAAAGGAGCAAAACTCAGTTCAAGCTGTAGCATACAGAACATGTTCATAGCAAGTAACCAAATGAAGAAATGCAAAATTAACAGCAAGCAAAACAAAACCCAGAACAAAACCTGCATTTTCCTGGCCCTCACAACCATGTATCCACAATGTTTTAACTGAAAATCAGATGTGTTTGAGAGCGGTGAAAATAAAATTGTACTGATGTGTACTGTTCTATGAGGAGGATCACTACTGAGAAATAAAAACACGCTTGTCACTAGCAACTGTCCAGAGCATGGTTACTTCACTGACTAGTTATCAAAAGCGCAGTAAAATCAGTATTTTCTACAAAATGGTCCTCTACTATATGGCAGGTACAAGCTAATTTCAGAGAACACTTCCTCTACAGTCCCACCTTAATACAAATGGACAGTACTTCTGGCTTGGGCTTTGAAACTGATTATGATTTGGCACATGAGACAAGTAATGAAGTGACATTATTTCTTTTACCATTTTAACAATGTTACATAATAGACACACGTAACTTACGCAAGTCACCGAGCTCCACAACACAACAGTGCCTGATAAGCTCATACCAAACAACATCTTTGTTACATGCCTGACATTACAAAACACTAACTCCCTCTCACCATTTCCAATGGACAGTCTGATATGTGCAGTACAGAATTATGGTGATGCAGGGAAGCCTGAGTACTTATTTTAACTTACTGTCCTGAGAGTCTAGTGTTGACATATATTTCATACATTTAAGTTTTGTAATTATGTCTTTTTAAGTGTGTAGACGTTCAGAATTTCCCTGTCGTGCTTACTTCTATACTGGTATTTTCCGAAGACTTCTTTCAGCTGATATGCATATTGTTGCAATGATAATTTACCTCAAAACAGCAGAAATTATGTTTACTAGCTGTAGAGTGCACCAATTAAATTTCAGTCTAGTTTTCACCTTGTTAGGCTAAATGCTGTGTTCTATTGTATTTAATTGTATTATTGTACTGGACAGTATACGTTATACTTCATGCATAAAATAATTTGCATTTGGCTTACTTACTTGTTATTGGTACAGTGTGAACACGAAAGCCTCTATTCTGAACAGCATACACAAGGTACAATGAAGACATTCAAAATCATGCACAGAATATGAAAAAATATATTCTATGGGTATCTAGCATAACATACTAGAGTACAGCATTCATATGTCAAAGAAAAAAGTGAATTTCAGTTATTAAAAATGAGGATGAGTCAACAAACATGGTGCTTAGACAAGGAAATGATGATGATATAATGATGATGATGATAGTGTTGGCAGCACTGATGATGGTGGCTGCAGTGATGGAGGAGGAGAAGGAGATGATGACGATGATGATGACAACGATGACAATGATGATAATACTGTTACATTACACTGTTCGGTGCCAACTGCACATCAGCAGTAAATGTTTGGGCACTCAGCAAACCATACACTCTTATGACAATAACATAATCATACATACAGGCAGAGTTTACTCTTGGAAACTTAACAGAAACCTAAAAAGCAGAACCCAAAAGCTGCCGAGGCCAAAACTTGGAACAAAGCATGAAACCCAGGGGACCAAATATGAGAGTTTTAAATATATGTAATGCTCTCTTGTTCTCCTTTCCTGTCCTACATTACAGTTCCAACAGTAGGAATATGAACCAACAAACTCTCAAGTACCTGCATAGTAACAGAAGGAAAGTTTATACATATCGTACATATCCTATAAAAGCACAAAATCTGACTCTTAAATGCCTAAACATGCTTCCAAAAGGACGCATATGACAAATTATCCTTTTCCATTTGTATAATTTTTAATTACAAAGGCATAAACCTCTAATAATTCATATGGATACTGCTGTGATGCAACTTCTAGACACATAACATGTTCATAATTTTAAGAAAAAGTTCAAGTCTATAAAGAAACCTGATTCATAAAGTGATAAATAAGCTTGCATACAAAAACAGAAAGAGCTGGAAATAGATATTTTATAAAGCAACTTCATACACAGGATACACAGAGTGATTACAAAAGGTCCTGCAACACTTTTATTAGGGAACTGGGTCATCTAGTGGTGCAACATGACATATGACTTTCCCAAGTGCTTTTGTCTATTCCTATCTTTCACAAAGGTAAAACTCTATGAATGAGGTGAATAATAAGCTGCTGTCATGCTATGAATCACGTGCACAGAGAGCTACACGGCTGATTCTTGCTCGATGCAATACTACTCATCAAATTACTGTCTTCCTTACCACATTTATCCAAAGGAAACGTATGAAGTTTTTCCTAATTCATCATCTGAAAAATGGTGGATTGCCTTACAAATGAGCATTAAGTTAAAGCTGTTCTGTACAGGTACCTTCCTGAAACTGAAGATTGTAAAGGGTGGGGGATGGGAGTGGGGGGGGTCATCTGTTTGGGTAAATATGGTAAATGGAGTTGATTTTATAATCACTCTGATTGACTCATTGAGTGAATGACTGACTAATCAACTAACTTAACTAATCAACCAACCAACCAACCAACCAACCAACCAACTAACTAACTAACTAACTAACTAACTAACTAACTAACTAACTAACTAACTAACTCCATGGAGCAGAGTCTTTCCACAGAAGCTAACAGGTCCTCAGACAGCAAAGAAATTCCCTGCATTATCCAACCAAAGTTCATTACTGCATTCACAAACACCAGCCACCTGTCCCTATCCTGAGCCAGATCAAGTTCAAGGCCTTGAGAAATGTTTTGTAACATCCTAAATTTTTAGGTGTGGACCCGTTAGCACCTTGCCCAACCCCCAAGCTGAAGGACCACCCCTTGCTGGCCGACTGTGACTGCTTCTTCAATACATTCACAGCTACCCTCCATATCTGGTGGCCGGTTTTCCAACTGCAACCTGAGGACATGCCGTGCCATGGCAACAGGAACCCACTTACTTTATAATCACTCTGTATTTAAAATGCATGTTTATGTTAACAAATCAACCCACTCACTTAACAGAATTACAATCTTTGTAAATCTGAAATTACAATACAGTAAAACCTTGTTAATTCAAAACTGGTTAATTTTAAATATCAAACAATTTGAAGCATGTAATGTTCCCTGACTTTAAACAAAGGGTTTTCTCTACTTCTTAATGTGGTCAGTTTGGAATGCAATTACATTTGTAACCTGAAGCTATGTTACAGACCTGTGATAATTAAAGTTGAATAATTTGAAATATTATATTACTCTCTGGACACTTTGCATAAACATTCATGCACTACTGTAATATAGTGCAGGCAACGTCCTTACAACTTGGTGGCAGGGACTGAACCACTGTTGGTAGCTCAGTCATTTTATTCTCCACACTTCAGTGTGATCTTCACAGCAGCAATCAAAATGCAGCTGTACATGAATCCACTCTGTATTTATAGCTAACTGAATGTCAGTTACTTCTGCAATGGTCATGCAGATGAGTGTGAACTTTATACTGTTCCCTGTCATGGACTCTGCGGGGGACAAGCTAACAATTGTGTGTGCTGTAAGGAGTGGAAAGAATTTCAAGGTTACATGGCTTGTCCTAGTAGCTTCAGCACAAGTTTCCTAATGTCAACCAACCAACCAACCAACCAATCGATCCCAACTACCAACAATCTTCCTGTGATACAAAGAAACCACTACGTGCAGTATATATATATGGGGCAGGCACTTTCTGTGTCATGTGTACATCAGGTAATGGGCACAAAATGCTGTGTAAACTGAACTACAGCTAACACTAAACTCTAACCATTCTGTGATCTGATGACACCACTGTGTACTCAACGCACGTAGTCAACAATTTTCGGCATCGAACTCTATAATGTAGAGTGGAGTAACCTGGCTGAGTTATCAATATTGGTGTCAACCTCACCACACTGCAGGAACAGTGACTGCACTATTCTACAACACTGTGCTATGATCAAAGTTTGATAATCACACCTTACTGTTTGCTGGCATCTGTTTTCATGTAAACTATATTCAATTACACAGTAAGTAATTACAAAATAAATACAAGCAGGTATTTTAATTACTTAAGTAAATAAAAATTATAGCTTACAACATAACATCAGACTTAACCAACCACACAACAGGTAAGTATGCACTGAAAGAGCTGGTTAATTTGAATCACAAAATTAAAAGCCTGATTTTTTGGTCCTGGGCACCTCGAATTAATGAAGTTTTACTGTACTTTAATATCTGATGACAGATGAAATGAATTTAATCATGAAGACTGCTGAAAATATTAAACCTTTTGCTACACAAAAATTACTTTTGGGATGATGCCAAGTAGTCTGGTAGCTGGTTATCAGTGCTTCATAACGATGTGCTGCCTCCATTTTAAGTGTAGTAGGAGGTTGCTGTCAAATGCTGGCAACATGCTACCAGGCTCCACAGCATTACATCTCATATAACAGTAATCTTCACGGTCAAGATCAATGAGAGAGAACCTCAGATCTCATTATGCTGCATCTGACGACTGAAATTTGGATTTCTACTGTCCCTTGTTATGACCTTTGTGACTGTGATGCAGGGAAGGGAAAAGATTTTTATGATAGTGCCATGTTCCAATGTGAGATTGATAAAGCAGATCACTGTAAGCATATGGGTTCACATGTTTATGTATTTTTGTTCAGTTACGTTAAAATTAAAATCATCAAACTATGATTCCATTTGGACCCCTCAGATTTGGATAAGTAGGCTTTGCACACTAATCCAATACACGCCAAGAACTCTGGTTCCAGGTTATATCCCAAAAGCATGACAAAGTATGTGCAATGTAATTATTTTTCACCTCTGCACTTATTTCAGATACTTGTAACTATTTAATAAATACAGTTGCATTGTGAGGTATCATTTCACCATATCTTACTCTCTTCACACAAAGCTGTAAGTGTTCTCAATGGCTCTTGCAGCACCAGCAGAACCACCGGAACCATTCTGCCTGTCCTGCAGCCGTTCAATTGATTCAGTACGTGCACGAACTGTGCCCCCATGTGTAACCACCTGAAAGACAAGAAGGACAGAAGGTTTTACTTATATCTGGAGTTTATAATAAATACAACTTTCCCTATTAATAGTCACCTGGCACAATAAGAACTATGGGTTAACATATATCTGAACCATCCATTCTAGTCTACACATGACACTTTCATTCTATCACTCTCAGGACTACACACAATAAATAACTACCCATTATAACTGTCATTTTATGTTAATTATGGATTATAAATATGTAAAAGCCTAAAAATTACAGAATAAACAACCACCTGTTGCACTCTTTGGGTGTAACACTTGGTTTCTCACTCTAAGCAAACAACACGATTAAAGGGCTAGAGAAGAGAGTGCTGAAGAGAACGGTTGCAGCTAAGAAAGCAGCAAAGACAAACAGAGATAGCAGTAACAGCAAGATTATGACAATAAGATGTGCCTCATTATTCCCCCCCTTCATCAAATATCAGCGTAATGAAAAAAAGGAGGAGGAGATGGGAGGATAGGCAATACATGAGATGAGAAATTCATATAAAATTTTAGAAATCCAAAAGGTACATACCACTTGGCAGACACACACAGATGCAAGGCTACTAAAATGTAACTTAAAGAGAAATAAGTTACTCAAGGTATGGATTGCACTGAACTGGCTCAAGACAGGGTCCAGTGAAAAGCCCTTGAGAACATGGTACTGAAAAATGACGCTCCACAAATAACTGGAAATTTCTTAACCACCTCAGCAACTACAAGCTTGTCATAAAAGATTCTGCTACATGGAGATAGTTAACCCTACAGTTCTCCTGAGTATGCTACCATAATCCACTGTCAAACACTGGATCATCATAAGAGAGGTTAGTGGTGTAGCCCTGCACCCTCCTGTAACAGCATGATTTAGGCTTCAAATTTTCTTGTTTTAAAGTACTTTCTAATTGTCTTATTTCATACTGTTTGGCTGGATTGCTACTGTAATCTACGCAAGTAATAATGTCTGTTTATTTGCCAGGTAAGCTAAGATAATTTCTGCAAACTACAATGTAAAAGTAGCTAATTTTTATGAGGTTTTTTTCTCAGTACACTTCTTCTGTCTTTGGATGTCGTATAAGTGACATAAAATTGCTATTGCTGAATACATATGCCAGCTGATGGAGGTGGACGAACTTAGCTTAGTCACTTTTTATTATTTATCCACTCCAGTCAAACACCTGATGCAGAACACATCAATTTCAACCAAACACAGGTGACAGTCACAAATATATAACCCAACATAACCACTTTCAGGTTATACTAAGCACACTTACATTAAAAATGGATAAAATAATACATGAAAAATCATCTAACACTCATATCAATCACATTTACAAGACATCTACCCCTCCAGTGAGTAAAGTGTACACCGTAACAGGAGGAATCTCAACTTCGTCTTAAAAAGCTCATTATTTTCTAATGTTTTAAATACAATTTGGTAATTTTAGCCAATTACCAAACTTAGTTCCGATACTTACGACACTATTTAAAATGATCTGTGTCACAAAGCTGACTATGTATATCCAGATTTTATGAGTATTATAAATTGTGAATTTCTACATTCTGCTTTCAAATCCCTTCATTTCTTTTAACATAGCACACACCTTCAGACATATCTATATGAACTACTTGCAGTATATTCAGATCCCTAAAGAGCTGTCTACAATAAAAATGTCTCTCTACAGAGCTAATTACTCACTATGCGCTGGGTGGTCCAGGGTTCAAACCCTGGAGGGGGGGGGGGTACAAGGGATTTTCTCTTCTCCAAAACCTGTCCAGACCAGCCCTGAGGTTCACCCAGCCCCCTCAAATGGGTACTGGGGCTCTTCTCAGAGGTCAAGTGTCCGGGGTGAGACATTGACCACCCACCCCCATCTTGTGCCACGGTTAGGACAGAAGAGAGCTATATCTACTGCCCCTCTGTGCTGCATGGCACATTACAGATCTAATTATTCACAAAACCTTCTTCTGCAGTTTAAAGATGTCTCTGCTTTCATTATCACTACCCTACAAAAGGAAACTACATTTCAGACAAGCACGAAAGTGTAATCAAGGTATTACTGAAAGTGAAGATATTTGCAATCCAGAAAAAGGATTTTCAGTGCAAGTGAAAATATTTTTGACAAAATTGGTGTGACTAATTACAATTTGGGCAAGGACAATAATATTAAATGGCAGAGAGAGAATCACAGGCTACAAATGTTGGAACTAAGGTGCACAATACTGCTGTAATTCACCTGTCCGGACCCAACAGACAGAGACACCAAAAATACCAAAACATGAAGATTTTTCAGTCACTTTATTGATCAAACTGTTATCAAAAAACATCTAAACACGATAAAATAAAAATGACACTAAGTATGAACATGACAGAACTGGGCTGTTTTGGAATTCTCTGCCTTTCTGACATTTTGAAATCTGGAAGTTTATGCCTAAATACATATGATTTGCACGGCAATGAGGCTATACCTACCTGTGTCATATAATACAGTTCAATTCATTACGCAGTGTTTACATTTTGACTAAGTTTGTATTAAACCTAAACAAAGACAGATCAGTAAATTTCAAGCAATATGAAGCGTCAAGTGTCTCTGTAAAATTCACAGAGCATACATAGCAACTGAATACAATGCATGATCACTAAAAAGCATCTAGTCTGTTTTTCAGAAGCTTCCCTTGCTGCCAGAACATCCCAACCAAGTCAGCGAGTATGGTGTGAAGCAGGGGTGCACAAATTTTCCAAAAATCTAAGAGCCAACTCAAAATTCTAGGCACCACCACATACAATTTAGTTGTCATGGCAACCTGGCACCTGTGATTTGTGCAACCCTGATGTGAAGACACTTGCATTCCTTGTTACGTAGGATTCACATATTCATAAGCTTGAAATCTACTTAGAAACTCAATGTGCCATACCACTTCAAAAAAGGCAACAATGCACATGAAATAATCAAAAGCAAAAAGCAAAAGTACAAGAACATGCTCTGAGCATTTCAAGTGGGGTTTTCACCGGCTACAGAGACAGTATATGATCTAGTTATGAAATGTGACAGGTACCTTACATACTGAAAACATCAAGAAGTAACAGACGACGCTGAAGCCCGATAAGATGGACGTTGCTTCTTTAATGTAAGAGTTTAGATACCACGGAAATTGTTTCACTTGATATTTATTAAATAAACAAATGTATAGTGCATATTCAAAACTTTAACAAGTACGACTATTAAAATTAGGTAGATTTACTAACAATGGTTATTTTCATAACAAGACAACTGGGCTTACTACTGTAATATGCGAGAGTAGAATAGAGCAGACTAGAATAGACTACAGGAGGTGCAAGCACTGCAGTGACCCGTGCACTTCGACTTTTATCGATCTTTTGTGCAGCCCTCTAGCTCATTCATTCAGTAGTCTTGCACCTAGAACAAAGTGCAGTACCTTGCTGATAGCAACATCTTCAAAGTTGCCTGGTTTTACAAACTGATGACCCAGGTGCCTGCTTGCATCTATCACACTCGGGACTGTTTACCAGCCCCAGTTTAAATAGAAGCCCTTTTAAATGACAGTGTACTGTTAGTAACGCTGTCATTGTTCTTCATTCGTTTCTGCTCAGATTGAGGAATTCCCCAGCTTTTTTTGCAGAAGCTTTTTAAGGAAGCCCTTAGCCTGCCTTTGTCCACATACGGACTGCCAACGCTGTTTCCTACTTTTCCAGTCCCTGATCACCTCCCTGGAAACCTTTGCAGATATACCAAGTGCACACTCTGGTCCTGTGAGTGGATATGAGGAGCCTTGTATGGCTAACAGATCAGTTATTTCATTTCCATCAATTCCCATGCGTCCCAGCACCCATACCAGTTTGATCCTGTACATCCTGCGAGTTTCACCAGGGAATGACGGCAGTCCCAGACTAATTTGGAATTTATGTAGACGGTGTCAACGGCCTTGATGGCTGCCTGACTGTTAGAAAAAATTTAAATGTTCCTACCTGTGTAGCCCTTTTCTATATTCTCAATTATACAAGCCTTAATGGCATATATTTGAGCCTGGAATATTGTGGTGTGGAGCTCAAAACTGAAGCTGTGCCCCTTTCTTGAGCTTCATCTATACACCCCAGCACCAGCGCCTTTATTGGTCTTGGACCCGTCCATGTACCAGACCATGCCCACTTTGTTGTCTGGGTTCAACCCATTCTGCCGTTCACAATCGTCAGGGAACTTGTCCATGAAATATGCGAGAGTAGTGATGTACAAAAACAGTGTGTGATTACTGGAGGATTACGGATATATTAAAATACCGTCCTCACACATACCACAAAACTTGTGCATGCACACACATACACAAGCACACCTGAACCATCAAAACATATTAACCATAACATCCTGCAATAGATTCAATCAGTCTGCCAACATATGGGAGAAAGTAATCATCATCTTTTGGCAAAATAATGCAAGTGGTGCAAACATGGCTGCAGGAGCAACCAACAAACTCTTTCACATACGGCATGAGGAAGTTTGGACCAAATGCACTAATCAAAGAGATTACAGTGAAAAATAAAAAAGTTCAAACATTACTCCCTTTCTGTATCAGTTTTTACTAATCAAGTGCCTTTACTTCTTTATTGTCTTTGTTTAACCGTCTCTTCCAACACCGGCAAAGTTTATTTGAATCACTACATTAGTCTGCCACAGTTAGAAGCAGATCTGCGGTTCCAGGTTTTATCTCTTTATACTCTACACCTTATTCTCTAGTGAGTATCAAAGTGCTTGTCATAGCAGTCTGGAAATTACTAATTGCAGCTCCAGACTAATAATTTTGTGATATGCTGGAGTGAAAATTGGAATTAGTGGTATGCAAAGCTAAAGCTGTCCCATTACAGGCCTGGACAGGAGGTTGAGGTTCCCAGATTTAAAGACAATTGGTACGCGAAGGAGGTAAGGTTGTCAGCCCTACGCACTGGCTGCCTTTATCCCCCAGGAAATATTCCTGGTACTCATTTCTGTTAGAGGCTTAGTTAACCGCAGGACCATAGTGCAGCTGGAAGGATTATGTCAACGACAAATTCCAATGACACCATCGGGAATCGAACCCACAACCTGCTGGCTTGTAGCGCAGTGCCTTAACCAACTGCACCACCACATGCCCCCAGTTACTAGTATGTAGACTCCTAAACACATTGTATGTCCAGTGGATCCAGGAATCCATCGACATGACAACAAAAAGCGAGCAGGTCATCACAGTTCTCACATCAATCTTAGCATCTTTAAACAAAAGCACTTTTAAAACCACAAAAGCAATACAGCTGCCATAAAAAGTTCACATAGATACTTCTATCAACTATGCCAAATATCAGAAAACAGGTAGAGTTAGCAAGTGCCACGCAAATTCTACATCAGAGCGATGAACTAATGTGCTTGAAGGAACATACATATTTGGTGCAGACACCAGCATGCAGTGCTCTCCCAAGCCGTGATCAATTATTATAAAAACTGAAGGGGTCTTGTGCACATCAAATCTACAAACAGGATTATGGTCTCAAATACCAAAAACATATGTTCAGTCTATGTGCTACTGTAAAAACAAGGAGTTCCTTTTCACAGGAACATATCCTGATGCAACAAATTATGCACAGAAGCCTATGCCACAGCGTATGGCTTGTCCATTCATGAGGAACTCCCAATATACAAGACATATAATAAAATGAGTACCGTATCTCAAACACAGATACAGATACATTAAAAACTAAATTGTTTTTAGATTCATTTAGTATGTCTTCAACAGCTACTCTGTACAAATTATACTGAGGGAATAAAACTGTGTTTGTCACATACCTAACAAAACTGCATAATGGTAAAGAAAAAGTTGTAAGTGCTAATGATTTTATTAATTGTGCAAATTCTTTGTCCTTTCCCTAAAAGCAAGATTATGCCTTTTCAACAGCCCCCTATGAACTCTGATAAATTTAGAACCTGTAACTCATATTTTTGTAAATATAAATGCAAAATGAGGTGACTGTGTCAAGAGAAATGGCACCTGAGAAATGCAACACAGACTGAAAATCACAACATTAATTTGACTGCTTCCTTACGTAAAGTCTAGTATGACTTTTATTAATCAAACAGTTTAATTTCTCTGTACTTTTAAACATTTATGACACAGTTTTATTTTGTTTAGTGCTTCACACAATTTTAAAATGTTCATTTAGTACACAATGATTAAGCATTTCTTTATAAGGAAAACCAGTGATGCTCAGATTTACTCTCATACAAAGATTCAATGATCATGGAAGGAAATGCCACACAAAAGCTCAACAGGGTGTCTGTCCCATACACAAATACCGTACGTCAGTCTACATAATGTAAGTGCAACGCCCGTACAAGCCACTTACATCGTCTGTGTTAGTACTGGGATTATACTAATGTTAAGGAGCTTCATTTTGCATTGCTTTAAAATTTACTCACATCATCAAGTCCAAAGTTAGAGGCACCAATTGTATCGACCACTGCGAGGGCTCACACCTATGGATGGGACGCAACTATTAGCATAACACACAATGTAAGTGGCATGTTCTATGTTTCAGAGGTCATAATACGCAGTTTTGCGTTCCCATATCTGGCTGTCCTGCACAGTATTGTACACGTCCCCATTAATGAGTTCAAACGAAGAACCACAACAATCCACACAGTTACACTTTTAAATTTCTCTGTTTAAGTTACAGCAATTAATAGTTCTGTTGTTACTGCTACTCTCTAAACATGAATGATGTAATAGCACCTTCAGAAGCATAATGTTACACAGTGCACTATCATTTCCACAGGACAAAATATTGCTGCAATAACCAACACACGATATCTTTACAATTAATTTCAATACAAGCATGGCATCATTAGTTTTAGAATGTGAGAGTGTCTTTCCTCAGAGCACTGCGAAGTGGTGTTATTACACTCATGCAGATGACACTGTACGATGGTGAAACTCGCAATGCCATCTATGGACTAATTTGAAAACTAACACAAACTGGTTCTGGAAGCTGTCTTTCCTAAACCAAAATTGAAATGCCTGCATATGGATTCTCCAATAGTTTACATGCATCTATGAAATGATTCTGGATTTGTTTGATATGCTGAGCGTTAACAAGAGTATAACAGTCCTGCATTGTAGCACAAATCGCTTGTTGACTAAAAATTATGTCATGTATGAAGATTTAAATTTGGTGTCACCCAAATTCTCCTGATCCCACTTGGAATACACCTCACACTTGCAGCCCTCTTCTCCACATGGCCTGCCATTTTACACGGATAACATATGATTTATAACACTCACAGATCAGAATAAATAAAGCTACAGCATACTCTGTTCTCTCCGTTGTCTACACGTGACAATTTGGCAATGCACGCCTTGCTTTGGCTGGGCACAGTATGGTTTGGTGATGCGAATGTGAATTTAAGACGACCGCATTCATTTAAGCACCAAATTAAAAACAAAAAACATTTTCTTGCATTCAGGTAAATACTTTCCCAATTCACAATGGACAAAAACAAACTGCAGATGTTTATGTGTTAAAGTATATATAAATAATGCATATATTCCTCTGTTAACCTTGTAAAATATTGTTCTAGAAGTAAATAAAATAGAATTAAACATGTGTAAAACACGCAACCAAAATTAGCAACAAGCAACAAATAAACTAGAAATGAGGGTCACAATGAAATTGAGAGAAGAATAAATGCTGGAAATGTGTATCATTATTCAGTTAAAGATGTGTTATCACCCCACCTACATTCCCCAGTACTGAATACCAGGATATACAAACCAATAATTTTGCCAGTTCTTTAATGAGAGTGTCAAACATGGTCTCTTCCACAATGCAAGGGCATAAAGTAAAAAGTGTTTCAAAACAAAATTCTCTAAAAAAAAATCTGAACATACAAAAGAGGAAGTGAATGAGGAACTGGAATATATAACAAGACACCGTAATTTAAACAAGTCATCTGATATTGTCAGAACAGTGATATTTAGGAAGGTCAGATGAAATGGATATGTGGCTAGATTTGGACAGATGAGAAATGCAGACAGAATGCTTCTGGGAAAATTCCTTGTGAAACATCCACTTGGCAGTTGGGAGAAAATAGGAAGAGAATAACACAATGCATTCTGCAGGGTACGAGCTGGCGATAGCTCAGGATTGTGTCAAACACTGGACTTCCATGTTTGAGGCATGTTTGTGCTACCTAAGTGCTACATTATTCTTTTTCATTCTTTTGTACTGCCCATTAAGTTGAACCCAACATAAATGAAGCATGGCAAATGTATATACAAAACCATAGCCCTCATCAGGAACAGAAGTATGCAAGTCCTTAGGAAGACACATGCTTCTTCATTTAAAAAATAAAATAAAAAACAAAAAAAAACCCATCAGAATTAAATAACCAGAACTAATTTCAGTTCTAAAGCTAAAAGTCTCACCTCTCGAGGTTCAGGTGGGGGTGGCAGCCTCCTTGCATCAGAACCTGCAGGCTGTCCGCTTGTGGAGCTTACTCGTCCTCCAGTTGACGGCGTAACATTTGCCACCACAAACTCAGTCAAAGTCACATCTGCAGTTCCTCCAGATTCTAGTGGAATAGGGTGCTGACGGAAGTGTTCTAACATGTCAAAAATCGTTGAAAACCACAGATGCTGCACTCTGCACTGGCTCTGGTCATTCAGCGTCATTCGAAGATGCTGCAACCAATGTATCAGTACCAGGATGAGGTGGAGGAACAGGAGGTGGTGGTGGTGGTGGTAGTTGTTGTTGTTCTTGTTGCTGTAGCACTGTTTACATGTTGGAAAGCAAGCAAGCAAGCACTGTAAACACTGATAAAGTGGAAGGATTAACCCATTTTCACCTGTCCCCACCTGAGGGAGCTACCTCTAGGAAACTGACTGTAATCATTAGCAATATTCCTCATCTACAGAATATTAAAAAGTACTTTGAATAGTCCCCAGATGTCACCTGTAGCCTCATAATTTAGTATACCACACGGCATTACAGTATCAGCATGGACAGTAGCAGAAATCCTCAAGCAATGTTTTACATCTTGCTAAAACGTAAACTTGCAGTGACCATAGTCACTGCAAGTTTATGCGGAGAGGGTATATGTAACCTTATGGATGTGAATGGGTCAAGTTTAAAACGACAGGTCTTCAGCATCGCTGAATGATGGAATCACAATACACTTGAACTTAGTTATAACGTCATGAAAGGGACTGAATATTTTGTGTAGTTATAAATGTGTTGTTATAACTGAGAAGTATAATGTTATGGTTACTAGTCGGGAATTAATTTGTTCCACAGAATATCAGACATTATAGATGATGTGTCGCACAAACTGATGTCATTATAAATGGGTTTGACTGCATTTAGTAACACTGTATCAATGGCAGAGCTCATGTAGTCTCACATGAGATGTAGAAATACATCCAATTAAAAATGATATGCGTGAGTCATTTAGACGGATAAATTTCAAGGGAACAGGGGAAGACGCAGTCATAGCCTAATCAAAGACAGTATTCTGATATTTGTCTCAACAGAATGAACACAGCCATTAAAAACTTCAGACAGCATAAATGATGCCCTGTTTTGAGACTGAAACCCAGTACATTATGAAAGTACCTGATATTGTTACCCAAGTTAATTTCCTCAGTAGATGTATGTAAGTTCATATCATAACTCCTGTTATGCATTTCAGAAACACATGAATGGAAAAATGAGAACACATACACACACACACTCTCACATGCATGCACACATGCACAGCCACATTATTTATAATATTATTTATTAATTATTTATTAATTTGTTTAAATTTGTCTCTTTCAATACAGCAATCTTTTAAATGCGCCAGGTTTGAGGCTCTCATAACAGTGACTACAAGGATTACTGTTTCATGGGACAAGACAGTATGTAGTCTGATTAGTGACATAACATCTTATTAAACATGACAATATTTCTAGTACTCATTTGTCACAAAAATGTGCATTAAGCTGAAGAATTATATCTTATCAGTTATGCCATATTTTCAATTTTATCAAACTTTTGAGCAACAAAGTAGACTATATAATAGGTATAATAAATCATGTAAAGTGAAACATCACTCACTTTTGCTCTACCCTGGAAATTAAAAGTCAGCACAAATTCACCCTTCCGTGTCTCACTCTGTCGCACAAGAAATACACCATGGCCTCCTACTCCTTCATGTAGGACCAATTGAGCAGCATCAGAACGAGGCAGCGTCCCATGGAACCATGGGTACTCACGTAATGAAGTTGAAAGATCCACCTCAGACTCTGTAACAACTGCCAATGTACTAAAATGATTACAGTGCTCGCTGTAAAAGAAGTTTTCAATAACCCTGTGGAAAAGAGCTTGTTAGAGGGGAAAATTCTTATAAGGAAATGTAAAATTGAGGTTCACTTTTTGACCCACTTCTGTATTTTTATCCCAAGCATTATTTCATAACATTTCCATTATAAAAATCACGAATTTATATTACCAGTACAACTTAATTCACAGTTACTAAAAATTTTATGAGTGACTTGTCCAAGGCATAGGATTTTAATTCTAACCTTGTTCCAGTTCAGGATGGGATGTGCACAGCTCAAAGTTGCTATTGCTTGACAACCTGACTCCTGGCACGTCATTGCCTGCAACTCGAGACCCTGCAGTACCCTGCAGTTTTGGGGGAAGTTCTGGTGGATGTTCCAGACCTCCTACAGCACCTGGTTCAGCATCTGCTTCTAAAGGTTTGTTTCCCCCTCGTTCTACATGGCCTCGTTGCCTATCACTCTCACTGCCACCTGCCAGTAAACTCCTACTGCAATTGTGTAATATCAGCCATTAGCACAACACCTTCCTGACATTTTCAAACATTCTCACAAACTAACAAGTCTCTACAAAAAAAAGTAAAGCTGTCCCTATACATGCCATGAAGGTATATGAAGCAGCGAAGGTACAGCTCCACTTCTTCTCAATCTTGACACTAGATGGAGGTAAGTGCTCAGCATCATGCCCTGGGCCCCTTTACTGCTGGGGAAAAGGCCCCTGGCACCCACATCCAAGAAGAGCAAATACCTCAACTACAGCACTGGGAAAGCCTGAAATCTTGCACTCTACACCATCTTGGCTTCCACATATCATAAATAGTACACAAACAACAGAACATAGGGGTCAGTGCTTAATATTAGCAAATAATGAAATGCACACACACACACACACACACACACACACACACACAGAACTACTTCAAAAGTAGCATTACATTCTGCATACAACCATACCAATAAATATGTTCTGTACTTTCACAACACAGCTCTGATCTGTGCCAAAAACATTTGCAAGCCATGAGGCCAGCAACTACTTGGCCAAAGTTGTCCATGTTATTACCACACTGACAGAAAAAAGGGTTTTAATGTTCTACATTTACGAGAGGCTAACAGAAATAACGAACACTACATTCTTGATCTATCATACATGCTTATATGTGGTAAGTTCCCCATTTTAAGGCAACATGGAAAACCCTTTACAGATGTAAATACAGTATGCTGCTGATTTAATGAAGGTTGGTTGTAATGGAAACCTAAACTGCCACACTACAGGTCTCACTGAGCACACAGCACCCTTCTCGAACACAACTGCATACCCAAGGCATACCTAAACCTTAAACATGTTTTCAACAGGGTGGAATGGTTTCAGAAAACAAATGTGACTGGACACCTCACTTGAGCTTTTTCACTTTACACATATGAACAGAGAACATCATTATTTTTGGTTTCCCATCCCATTATGTGTATGAATAACTGTCTTTAATCTATACTGACAAGTACAACAGGACATCTTGTTTCCCAGTTTTTATTACAACATGTTTCAAGTGTGTGAAACACCCACCATCAGGTCCTGATGATGGACGCTTCATGCGTCCAAAACACATAATAAAAACTGGGAAAAGGTGTTGTGTCATACTCATCAATATAGATTAAAGACAGTTGAACATCATCATATTCACAATAAATTCAGTTTATCACAGTTCACACCTGCGTCACATTTATCAGAGCTTATCAATGAGCAAGTTACTTCACACACATGAAATATGTCTTGTTCTTCTCCCACCTTGCAAGCCCTTCCTCTGTTAAGGGCTCTTATTTTTCTCATCTACCTTACATACATTATAACCTTGATTACACAGTATGGCACTGATTGCAACTAACCTCCCATCCTGATTTGGAACCATAGTCCTCATACAGTATTTGATGGTTGCCAACCATGACCTCATGTCATCTGTATCATGAGCTTCTATCACATACTCCATGTTATTCTCTGCCTGCAAACACCACACATATGTGACATTCCATACAGTACCATAAGCAATAATGCTCTTAACAAGCCATGGCAAATACTGGTGCTCACTTTTAGAACAAATGTATTTTCATGATCAGGCATTTCCAGCGCTGTAGTTTCCCTTGCTTCTGTGATAAGGAAGCAGAACACACCACACTTTGGCTTCACTGCCTGAAAAAAAAATTCAATTAATTTAGAAGAAATGGAATATTAATTTATAACACTGACAAGATGATACAGCAAGTGATGTGGTAAAAAAATAATATGCTGCAGTATCTCCTAAGCATATTAAAACAATTAAAGCAGCAAAAAATTTATTCTTTTTCATGACATATGGTAAATGTGGACACTGCAGGGGATAATAATCTGGTTTATGTGGAATGTGGTACCACGGTGATTGATGAAATTCAGTCTCACCTTTCACGAAATATGCCCCTGACTACCACATTGTAAATTTTTACTTTGAAATAAATAATATTTCACCAACTGATAAGCACAAAGTGTCTAAACCAGAGTGCCCTGGCTTCTGGTTATGTGTGGCTCACTGAATGAATTAAGTTCAACAAAGTCCTGTTCTGCTTACGAGATAAAGCATTTATTTTAAGTAGGATTCTTGACCAGGTGCTGTCAGTGCCTCTGGTCATCTGTTACAAACACAAAAAAGGGACCATCAGGTAGTGTTTACCAAAAAATGCAGTTTTTATTCAGTTAAATTCCTCAGTATGGTGTTTTACAAAAATAATTATGACACTCTTTGGATCAACATATTAACCCTGTGAACTAACTTTCAGACACTTCCAGACACAAACATGACACTACCCTCATACTCACACATGTTGATAATGCTTCACAGTTTGCTGTTTGAAGCAGCTCGGACACACACATTGTTTTGAAAAGACCACAAGTTCTGCCCAGCAGTGCAATATTCAATTATCTCTGCAAGTTGTTATTCTTCAGACAATACAATAAGGTAATTCACTGATTTCAGAAACACACTTAATCACTACTCTGTTAACAGGCTTTCTTATCAAATTAGTTTTATTATGAAACACTGCTTTATAAAACAGAATTCTCATCATCTACAATTTGTGGCTCCACTTGCGACACTGGTACTTTATTACCGTCTCTCACTGAATTAGTATGACTGTTCTGAAGTACATTTGAACTCTGTTATAATGTCGTAAAGAGAGTGAATACTTCGTGTTGTTATAAACGGGTGTTGTTATAACTGAGTAGCATAATGTTATGGTTAACAGTGAAGAATTAATTGGCACCCCAGAATATCCGACTGTATAAGCAAGGTGTTGTATAAACTGATGTCGTTATAGCCAGGTTCAGCTGATAGGCTCTGTTACAGACCAATAATGATCACTTGAGCTTAACTAAATGTAGAAAATGTAAAGAAATAAACACATCCATCCAATACTGTGTCATCATAAACACTAATATTCCAGTAGACACCTGCCCACTGTAAAACAATAGGAAATGAAAATGCAGATAACTTTGGAAAATAGGTGTGGGGGTGGGGGGAGGATGTTAGGATTGAATTCATGGTAACTGCTCTTCTGCTCTGAAAAATTAATAATAAAAAAAAGCATTCTCTTCAACTGATCTAAAGATTGCTCAATGCAAAACAAACTGGAAAATACTACTCTACAGGAGCTTAATTCCTGACACCCCTCAGATGAAAGTTGTGGCCATGTTTCGCCTCATAATTGGACACAACTTGCTGGAAATATACACTGAGTCTGCCCATATTCAGAGTGCACTCTGCAGGGGAAGAGAGGAAGGTGGGGGGGGGGGGGACTGTAATGAACAAGGATCGTTGTCACAGTGCAATGACAGCAAACCATCCATTATTATTATTATTATTATTATTAGTAGTAGTAGTAGTAGTAGTAGTAGTAGCAGCAGTAGTAGTAGTAGTAGTAGTAGCAGTAGCAGCAGCAGCAGCAATAGCAGCAATAGTAGCAGTATGAGAAGAAGACAATGACAATTTATAGAACACTGTCATCTCCACATTTCAGTGACACCAGGGTGGAGCAGAAATCACACTTAGTAATTCACATTAATGTGATAAGTTGACTATCAAGTCATCCACACAGTAAGTACTGTTTGGCTATAAAAAAATATATACTTGATATAAAAATTTGTTATTCATTACTATCATACTCTACATACCTTAATCTATGTTTTGACGTAAGCATCTCCCACACTGAGGCACTTGTTGTAACGGGTCACAAGGTTTTGAAAGCCCTGTTCATAAAAGTGGGCTGCCAAACAGGCATGAGCCTTTTCTCAACACTCTTCTTTAATTTGTCAATGTTGGAAATTTTTCCGGCAAGAAATCTCTTCAGGTGGAGGAACAGACGAAAGCCTGTACGGGGAATGATCCATCAATTCCAATTTGAATGAAGCAAGTAGCTGGCATATTTGAGCCACAGTATGTGGGCGCGCGTGGTCGTGCAAAAACACAACTCCCGCACTAAGTACGTTGCACCTTTTGTCCTGTATCGCACGCCACAACTTTTTCAGCTTTCACAGTACACTGCTGCATTGACTGTCGTGCCCTGTGGGAGGAACTGAACCAACAAAATCCCCTGCCTGTCCCACAACAAGGTGCACATGATTTTTTTAGTTGACATTGTGCTTGGCAGCCCACTTTTATGACCAGGGAATACAAAACCTTATGACCTGTTATGACAAGTGCCTCAATGTGGGTGGTGCTTACATCAAAACGTACATTAATGTACGTAGAATTTGAAGGTGACGAATACAAGATTTTATATCAAGTGTACATTTTTGATAGCTAAACGGTACTTACTTTCAAGATCAGCTAATACAGAAAGTTACTGGTTCTGTTCTGCTATTACACAAAATTTGAGTCACCTACGTGGGATTGACATTACACATTTCTTTTTCACAATGATACCCTCATTAAAGGAACATCAAAAATAACCTGCTTATGAAAAATGTCACAAATATTTCTAACAGGGAAGGACCTGTAAGGTAATGGCGATGTAAGGTTAAGTAAGGTAAGGTAAGACAAGGTAAGACTGAAAATGATGTTACACTTTCTTAATAAAACAAAACCTAATCAAATAAGATGTATTCCTAACCTAACCTAAAGCAATTATTCTGACTAGAACACTTTCATTTTGAATTGCAAAGAAAGTAGTCAACGATTTCACAATAATATAATTATGAGAACACAAACTTGTTAATGGGACCGAAGAAAATATAACACATCTGTACTGTCAAGGATGTGAACTCTGCCTCTAAATTAATCTTGAATACACAGCAATAAGAAGTGTCACAAGAAAGATGACGTTACCTACTTCTAAAGAATGGTCTAGTGGTTACAATGTAGCAATTCAAAATTTACAACTCACCTTTGGGGGAGTATAAAACTCCAACATATAACCACCAATAGTTTTTACCAAGGCCAGCCGACACTTCTCCCACTTTTGTGTGCCATCTAGATTTTCACCCATTAAGTAGATAACAATTCCCTCCTTTCTACATTCTACAAGAATCTTTGACAATTTTGTTTTGGAATGTTTGTCATGTCTTAAATGCTTGTCATGATGTGACAGTTCCATTTCATCCGAATGCTGCTTGTGAAAAAAACCTTTCCCTTTCTTTAGTCCTTTGAATGAAAGCCTACGGAAGAACGGTTTATGATGAGTTTTAGGGGATGGGGAGTCCGCTTCATGCTCTGAATAATCACTGAATTCTTCATGACTGTTTGCTCTCAGAGCTGACTGGTTTGTAGTGCCTGAAGTGACTACACTATTTCCATTCACAGTATTTTCCTTGTGATGATTCGTAAGGTTCCTTTTTGTGAATTCTGCTTCAAAGTGTTCTATGAAGCAGTCAACGAATTTACGGACGAAATCACGATGTGACACTGTGCTTCTTGCATTTTCTGGGAGGTTAGAACTGACATAGGTACAAAATGCTTTAGCAAAGTCAGCAGCTGCAGTTTTTGCATGCTTATCACAAAACTCTAACCAATTCAACCGTTCCTCGTTTTCTGGATGAACTCCAGCCATTATTAACAACAGTGTTTCTACTTATCCTTCATTCCACTATCTATCGTCTTTTCGTCCAAAAACTACCTGACAGAAATGCAGATAAAAAAAATCTTTGATCAGCTCCTCCCAACACATTTCGTCGCCATAATGTCATTTTCTACGGTACAGCTCACTTGAAAATATTAAGTTAATCAAACTGTAACTTAAATGGCTAGACTACACTGCATATATTTATGTCAAACCCAACCGCCTGTCACAACAGACAGCATTTAACCAACTACTTGTTTCACAACGTACACAATTATTGTACTACTCGGGTAATGAAAGTCAAATAACGTACTAAAATATGTGCTCATGAAGATAATGCGAAAAATGTTTGTTTGTTACTTCTATATAGTCAACAATTCATGATAATAGGTATTTTATTTACGTCGTTATAGTGATAAGTGGACCATGCACCACGGTAAACAACTGCATTGACTACTTTAGTGAAGTACTGCCCGGCAAATGTGTGACGTCCTTGTTTATTATGTAGTGGTGGCAACCACAGGAACGAATTCGTGAAACTGTCTAGAAACATATGTTCAGCTTCAGGGGTACTGTTATACTTTTATAATGCATACACAATAGTTAGAATGTATGGGGGTTTCTGTATGAATAATATGCACTTTGAATAACATTTCAAACCCACCCACACCAATAAATTTTCTACGCACGTTGGTTAACCTGTGCAACCATTGGCCGCCAACTTCAAAGTAATTGCATTTGCCAGGTATAAAAACAACGTGGAGAAGATCTTTGAAAGATGAAATATTTTGTATAGTTCCAAAGAAAATGAGTCCTGCTTAAGAAGACAATAGTTGCTCTGGTAGTTAAGAAATTCCTTGCCGTTCGTGGGACACAAAGGTTCATTTCAGTGTTCACAGAAGTTTTCCACTGGACACAATCTTCGTCGGATGTAGGCCTATCCAGCACACAACCGCAAATACAATCGCATTAAGATCCATGTTAATATTATCCTCCTACCTAGAATGACAAGTAAGTGTTCTGTTCCTTGCAGGTGCATTCTACTAAGATAAGTTAACCACTGTCTCTATTTTCCATCGACTATTACCATTTTATGTGACTGCATGCCCATGTAAGGATAGTCTCTCCATTACAGAGTGTGCAATAGTGCAATGGGTCACAGAAAGCATATACAGTAGCTTTCTTTCTCAGTAGGGTTTCACCTCACATTTTGTACCAGAATTACGGTAAGGTAGTTCGGTCTTATTTAATTTTTTCGATGTCAGGGCCGGGAAAAATGCTCTGGAAAACTCACTCTTTAAATTATTCAACACTTTCCCTAAGTTTCATATAAACATCCTGTTATGAGATTTCAATGCAAGATTGGGGATAGAAGACATTTTCTAAACGATTATTGGGAGCGACAGCTTATATGAAACTATAGTCAATATAGCAGTTATTAAGACGGTTCCTTGCTCCGACCTAACCTCTTACTTAGTATATGAAATATCGCGCTGTTGCTGCATCTATCGAGCCATGATCATATGCTAGAGGACAAGCGCCCACAAGAATTCTGCCTGCCTACATACTTGCTCCTATCCCTGTCAGTGATTCAGATACTTAGGGCCCCGTGATGGAGGAAGTGGATGAGAAGCGCCTTATTTAAGGACCCTGTCGGTTTTCAAGGTTATAAGTATCGTGGGATGATATTGCCATAGAGAGACCAAAGTCAGAGAAAAACCTGTTGCAGTACTACTCTGTCCAACATAAATGCTATTGGATGGGCTTGGGATCGAAACTAGGCCTCCGTGCTAGGAGGCCGGTGAATAACAAGGCGAAATGCGAAAGAGCAAGGAATGGGCACAAAATTAGTGAGCAAAAAACTGAAGATAATTTGGAAAGAAAGTACTCGTGGGATAATTTGAAGAGGGTCCACTAACCCGAGATTGGTCTCGAAATACTGAGGAAAACCAGGAAGAAATCAGTCAGGACACTTGTTATCACAACCGAGATTCCAACAGGTCCCTTAGCGAATGTAAGTCAAAAGCGTTGCTGCTTGAGCCACGTTGCCCAGTGAAATAAAGGAACGACTGCATTCTGAGACCGGATAAGGCAGGTTGAGCAAATGGTCGCAATTTATTTCAACATATTAGTCGTTCGTTCTTTGAAAAAGGGCAGAAGTTAAACCTGAAAAAACATGTCACGGCTCGAACTGAGTATCTCCTAGAAATATGCAGAGCTCATTGACATTCTGCCAGCAATGATCTTTCGTTTAGACTGATTCCACGCGATAAATTTTATTTGTCTCTTCTTTGCAATTATGTTCAATTTATGTTCTTTCTTTACAACAAAACGTCACGTATTAAAGCAGCTGATAGACCGCTTTACCAACAACACACTCTGCAGTGGATTTCGGGATTGAGCTGCTCAGAGGAGAATAAGATGGATGGGTCACGCAGTTCTTACGGGAGAGACAGAAAAGCACACAGAATTTAATAGGAACAACACGGGCAATATAAGTGCAACGTAACATTGAGGCGCGTTCGCGTAACCACTGTTGCCGTGGGAAATAAGTAAGTATTACATATTCTGACTGTGTGCCTGCATCCTTAGTCACCCAGCATGCGAAGCGTGTGAGCCGTATTATATTGTCGTCTGCGGCCTGTCTGGCTGTACCATGTTTTTACACATTATCTCATAAACAGCATGATTTTCGGAAAAAGAACGTTATTGAACATCAGATGTGTGTTTTGATTTCTTTATAGCTTCTTTCTTCGAAATATTTCTCAGTCTAAGAATAGTTCAGCGAGATACTAAAATAAATGTACATAGGTCTTCACGTAGAGTCAGGGCTGTGGAGTCGGAGTCGGAGTCGGAGACGGAAGGAATTTTAGATGGAGTCAGAGTCGGTAAAAATGTACCGACTCCGACTCCGACCTCCGTTTAAAAGCTTAACTAGATACTCCAATTCCAGAGCCCTGATAGCTACAGTAACCATTAGACTTATACTTAAATATCGGTTATAAGTAAAAAAAGCAGCCTGATGATTCACGTGGTGGCGATGAAATGTCTTATAGCTTTACCATTATTAATACATATTGAGATTTTACGAAGGAGTCGGAGTTTTAAAAATTGAGGAGTCGGAATCGGAAGTTTTCTGTACCGACACCACAGCCCTGCGTAAAGTACCAGTTATGTTTGCCTGATTTTAATGAAACTTGAATTTTCTAGACAGATTTTCGAAAAGAATAATCAAATATCAAATTTTATGCAAATTGGTCCAGTGAGAGCTGAGTTGTTCCGTGCGGACGGACGGACAGACGTGATGAAGCTAATAGCCGCTTTTCGCAATTTTGCGAACGCGCCTAAGAACTCGAGAAAATAGACAACTTGGGAGATTAGGCAAGTAAACGGGATATTATTAAACCGGATATCATTTAAACGCTATACATGGGTGCGGACTGGATTTATATAGGCATCGATGACCTGTGTTGGGCCCTTATTAATAGAGTAATATACCTTAGTTTTTCAAATCTACGAGGAATTTCGTGACCAACTGATTGTATTCCCTAGAAGGGCTCTATTCCATGGAGTTAGTTATGAGATATTTTATAGCTCTGCATGTATTCAAACTGTTATTCATATGGGGCCATAAGCACACAGATGTGTCTTTGATAGTCGTGGCTCATGCGGCTGCAGCTTTTGATAAGCACTCTACGTTCTAACTATTGTTTCAATATTATTTGTGAGGAGGACACAGGACTACCGTGTAATACAGAACTAAATAGAGCGTCAGGCTTCCTAGAACCATCTACGTTTTGGTACACAATAACATGCAAATTACACAAGGTAAGCAAGCTACTATGCCCCGGTTGGAGGTACATATACGTTAGAATGGAGGTCACAGTGAAAGTACAGGACTTAGATCTACAGTAAGTGCTGGAAGTGACCCTCACGGACATGTGACTAAAAGTCACGCATGCCATCCCCACTGATGCAGGGGACTGTCTCACGTCCAGCACAGCACAGCACAGCATCCATCTTGCTTATGTGCACAGAGACTTTTCGTTCACCCTGTGCCATGATAAGGACGAGTAAGGTATAATAGTACTGATCATAACGTCACAATAAGGCCCCCGTAGTTATCCTATTCTTCTCCTGTCATTAATCGAAGCAGAAAATGAAGGCTTTTCTCGATTACTCCATTACATCAGTAACTAGCGGAAATACGCAAATTTTGTTCCGCATTATTATGTATTTAAGCGAAATATTTGCCTGTTTTGTCATGACATTTCTACATGATGGCTTCAAATTAACCACTCGTATCATGATCTTGACGTCAGTAGGAACAGTAGCCACTCCTGCAACAAATTCAAAACATTTGTACCACCTTAAAATTTCAGAAAGGGGTACAACGTCTGTGAATTTGGTAGCGAAGAAGTTGCTAGTAAGTATTATTGTTAACCACATGTATATAGGTTATAATAGGAGAGGGCTGGTGACTGAGTGTGAAGGTTACTTCCGTATTCTCAGTGTCTGACACATGAAACTAGTCTCCACGCGTCCTCAGCATGTACATAATTTCACTAGCAAGAGATTCGCAGTGTCTGACAGATGGTGTTAATCGACAGACCGCCACGGAATATGAGTAACAGAATGTATATACGAGACTTTAACGCTAATTTTCAAAGGACTTTTCCAGCCGAACGAAGTATTACTGCCGTAGATCCCGTATGGCTTTGCTAACGGTCGTGTACTTTTCTGAATGCGCCTGTACGGTCTATGACAGAGAACTCGCATAATAAAAATTCGGAGTTGTGAAACAACAGCAGCAGCAGCAGCAGCAACAAAAACAAAAACAAAAACAACAACAAGGACGACGATGACGACAGCAAAAACACGACGATGACGTACACAACAACAGCAACACCGATGGCGACGAAAACATCAGCAACGACGATGACGACAACAACAGCAGCAACGACGATGACAGCGACAACAACAACAAGCAACAAACGAAAGAACAAAAACAACAAACCCGCTAATCTTCAACGGGGAATAACTTATATCGCGTTTTTATCCTCCGCTCCTATCCCACTTTTCTTTGAGCGTTTCATACCTTTAGCTGTTCGTTCCCAAGTCAATAAAAACAGAGAAATAAGTTACAAGTCAGGACAGATTATAACGTAAATTATAATATTTTAATTAAATTGTAATGTGTATAATTGTTAATATTTTTTTTCGAGTGGGAGTTAAGTCGTATCTAATATAATCAGCATGTATATCGCAATCCCATAGAGAAGAGAAATGCCACTGTTAGAACATCAAAATAAAAGTGTTAGTGTGTTTATAAAGGTCCTTGAATTGAGCGGAGGGCATATATAGTTCATGCAGGTGTGAATTCGGTTTTTTGGTTATATTAGATATGTTCACTTCTTAATAATATATGGGCAGGCCACAGGGTAAACATGCAGCTACGTGACGTGCCTGATTAACATGGCACGATCCAAATGACGTTAAGTTTTTCAAAGTTCGGTTTAATAGTCCTAAGCAGAAAACTGTCCTAATACGCAACTGTCAGATTCGCTATATAGGTCCAACCGGTGGAGACAGGGGTCACACGGAACTCACACAGCAGTCACAGTTTTGTTTGTCGATATATTCGTCCAATTATTTTGAGCGTAAAGATTTCTTGACCCTGACCAGAATATTTCAACAGGGTTTTACTGAACGAGTCTCCATGGACAACTTATAGGTTCCTCTTCGGGAGACTTGCTTCAAAATATTTATGAAGTGATTTACATTTTACAAGAACTGTTAACTAAACGCCTCACCTACATAAAATCGAACACCCTGTATTAAGTACACTTAAGTACACAGCATTTTTGTCGAAACTCAGCTTACGTAATAGACCTACCGGCGATGACGCATTGCTACCTGATAAAGGAATATCGCTGGACGCAAATAATTGGAAAGTCTTCAGTAAGCAATCGGTTTACGTTCTGGAAAGCTGCCTCGTATAAGGGCCTGTTTGTTCTTCGTCAAGGTAGATTAAGACAAAAGTGTCAACAGTTTAGAAACGAAATTTATTCTAGCGTATATTATTATGTTTCGGCTGATAACCGTGTGTGCAAAGACACCAATATTTTTAGGAAGTCCTTTATCTCTTTAAAACAAATTTTGCGTTGAACTGGGACATTTTTAAATAAACTTATCTGTGTTTCTTCAGAGTGTAGGGGTTTTGCCTCAGTACTTTTATATATCTTTTCCTGTAATATTGTTTTCTTTTGTTTGTTTCTTTATTGTTTGTTTTGTGTATCTGTACTGTTTTTGTGTTGTATTTGTGTTTTTGTGCTGGCTTTATAATAGGCACTTTTGCTGTTATGTCTGCACGTTAATAAGTACTGATTAATTGATTATTATTATTATTATTATTATTATTATTATTATTATTATTATTATTAGGATTAATCGTGTAGTCACATCACTATCACACTGAGAAATCTGGCTAAAGTGGTTAAGACTTTGTTTTGTATTCGCAAGGTGCCAGATTCAAATCTTGGTCAGGACACCTGGTATCCTGGTCGGAGTTTGCGCTGGGTTTCCTCAGTCAATAGATGAAAATCGTTATTGAAGCGAGTCGGTTCGTTTAGAGAAATTCCACGGCACTAGCATCGAATAAACTTCGTCCTTATTAGTCATAGTTCGCCACTGTGTGTATTAAAAATTTTAGCACATAAATTCACCTTGCAATATAAAGTTACGCTGATGAATAAAAATGTTCTCTTCAGGCACAAGAGATAAGGTGAGAAGACGTTTCATAGTCAGCTGTCTTGTGCTTTTCTTTCCCCATCAGTGAAATGTAAAAACATAAATATTGTTTATAGTTTCTGAGTCCATATCTGCAACATCTCTAACCTACAAAACTGCACTGAGTTCAGATACTTCAGCCAGAAATGCAGTTAACATTATCGTTGCTATCAAAATTTTTTGTCGTCCTTCGGGCGGATCTCAGACTGCAGTTCAAAAGGAACACAATTTGAGGACGGGGATGCTTTTGGAATATAACGTTACGCAGCTTGGTAGATGAGTAAGTAACCACAAAGCGCACGGCGTCACATTCCTTAGGGCACTAATCATCGTAGATTTTGCCGCCAGTATCTAAGATCGTACAACAAAGATTGTGCCCAAGCACTGGCAGAGTTATGTCTTATGTTACGTATATGTGTGTAATTTAACCTTTTAAAGCCTAGCGGTAACTTTACGTACCAGCAGGTTCAACATTAAAAAATTCTACGTGGTGCCCACATTGCGTTTATGTGTTTTGTACGGATCTCAGAACAAACAGCAACTTTTGCCTTATAAAACATTAAGAGACTGGTTTTTATAACCGAGGTGGAGAGTGTTTACAGCGCGGTACGCACTGAGTCCTTATATAAAACAGACACGCTTCGTCTTTAAAGGGTTAACAGACAGGACGTGCAAGTAACTGCATATTAAGAGCAGAAACGAAGCACAGACCGTCAGCCACCACTTTATTCTTTATCAGTTTTTAGTGCTTGCTACACTTTTCGGTTTTTGGAAAATCCATCATCAGGTAATAAAAAATTGTATTAAACTCCAAACTCTGCCAAGTTGAGATCTAAGCTACCTGAAAAACAGCATCATTTTAACTGGTTGTATTTAAATTGTCATTCTTAATCTATATTTTTAATTGCCTGATTATGGTTTTCTCCAAAAGCCGAAACATGTAGCAAGCAATAAAACTTGATAAAGAATTAAGGTGTGACTGAGAATTTGTGCTTACTTTCTGCTGTTCGTATACGACAAGGGATATCATCGATAAAAATAATTACGTATTGTTCATTTTATTCAAAATGTGAAAATAGAATGGGAAAATACTTATAATACTCGCATAAATGCACATTTGTTTACTGCGCCCATGAAATTTGACCGTGGACTGTGGGAAACACTTGTTCCTCACAGACACGTTCTGAGAAAACACGCAGTAGTGGTAACATGCATTGTCCTACATTTGTTCAACATGATTCTTCCAGAACCTTTGTCCTACATTTGTTCAACATGATTCTTCCAGAACCTTTGTCCTACATTTGTTCAACATGATTCTTCCAGAACCTTTGTCCTACATTTGTTCAACATGATTCTTCCAGAACCTTCACTTCAGACGTGCGCTGGCACTAGTGAAATGGCTGCTACTCATTGTCCTGCAACCAAGTTCCTCTGCTATCTGTCGTTACTTCTATCGAAAATTAACGGCCCTCAGAAGGCAAATGAAAACTTGCCTCCCTTGGGTCTTGTTGATGGCGAACGATACGATTTCATAGTTGTCGGTGGTGGATCGGCGGGTTGTGTTGTGGCCAGCAGGTAAGTGAAGAGTGCTCCATAAATCATGTAACATTGTAAGAACTCCCGCTGGCCCATCTTCACATATATACAAAATATACGAGGTGTGAACGTTACGTTACCCGAAAAATTGACAGTGATATATGACACGTAATGTGTGAGTCAAGTCGCCGTGTCGCGCTATATGGAAAGGGAAAAAAGCGATGAACTAAGCTGATAAATACTGGAACAGGTCTGTGGGAGTTTTGTTAGTTTTAGAGTAGCAGATACGTCTATGTTGTCCCACAAACAAACTTCTCCCATGCACGTCTCATTTTCTGTGACAGAGTCAAATAATTTGGAAGAGCAGCAAATCAAATTTTACTAAAGAAGAAATTCGGAGTACATAAATTTCGCAGAACATTCGCTGCGGCTAAATTCAGACTTTCTGACTTCTCGTCCGCTATCTGCAAACGTGACAAACTATCGTGTTATTTGCCGAAAACTGATAAAAATATTGGTCTCTACAATTAGAGAAATAGCATAGTTTGACTGTTTCAGAACACGGTGTTGAAGAATACACTATCATCCCATAAAGTTACGTCGCAGGTTGTTCCGATACCGGTGGCTTTAGTCGAGACAGATTTTCCCACAAGCACAACGTTAAAATTGGAAGCGTGCTGCCAGATAAACTACTGTGATCAAGACATACAAATGCAATACATTCGTACTTATGAAAAATAAAAAAATAAAATTATAAACAAATGACAACTTAAAGATGGGGCACTTACTTCCTCTATAACTGCAGGCAAGTCATTAAGGATCATCATCTCCCATGTCCAACAGTGCAGCTGGCGATGCAAAAATACCTGAAGATGACTTGAAGAAGCCAAGCACCGAAGTCTGGCAAGGCGAAGATCTCGGCTTCTCCTTCAGTAGCTCCTCATAGCAAACATACATTCTCATACATAACACTGATAAATACACAAACAAAATGCACTATAGACCACAGAATCACTTTTATTCACTCACTCCATCTACCCCGACATGTTTCGGTGCCTCATGACACCATCTTCAGGGGGATTTTTTTGCACTTCAAAGACCTTTGTCACTTGGAGAGAAGCATACAGATTATGTAATATTGTTGCCAAAACACATAACATATAAACACACACTGTGCCTTGTTGGATTGTTAAAAATTAAAACAGTGAGGATGAAAGTACGGCGATATCGCCTACTTTTATCCTCACTGTTTTAATTTTTTAATTTAATTTAATGGAAAACTACATAATGAGAAGTCTTAGAATTTGTGATCGCCAGGAAATAGTTAATTTAATTTAATGGAAAACTACATAATGAGAAGTCTTAGTATGTGTGATCGCCAGCAAATACAGACATAATTAGGGTAATAATGTTAAGCAGCTTTAGGTAGGCCGCGCATGTAGAATGCTAGAGGGAGATAAGAAACACGGAAAATATTTTAGCTGGAAACCTCGAAAGGAAGAACCCCTTTACTGGTTTGAGATATAGAAGAGAGGCTAATGGGGTTTCATTAAATTGTGAGTTCACATGACTGGACATGTCGTCTATTAGCGGGGTCTTGTAATAACTGCTACGTAACTTCGGTTCTCACCTATAAAACACAACAATTCTCTTCGTAAGAGTAACAAAAGAGAGAAACGCCCAACTTTTATTTAAGCAAGAGGAAAGTTGTAGGTTTCCTTACTTTATTAATGGTACACATTTATCCTTATTAAAGTTGCTTATATGAAGGTAAATAATTGAGTGACACATAATTCATATGAAATGGTAAGATATTTGAAGACAAAAGGTGAAAATTAATAACAAAAGACTTTCAAGAACAACGTGGGGACTTTCTATGAGTAGGTTTTGTCTCATAATCGCTGGACAGAGAAGAATCTGCCACACTGATTTGGTACTTCCTTCTCATTATGTACTTAACCTTGTCAGAATTCATTTTTCATACACAAAGAAAAGCAAATATCGTAACAACAATAAAAGTAAGAAGACTAGAATGGGCTGGTCATCTGGTAAGAATATCTGATGACAGGACCGTAGAGAAAGTATTTCTGGGGAAATCAGATTGAAGAAGAAAAGCAGGAAGCCCAAAATTAAGGTGGCTGTACTGTATTGAGAATGATTTGAAATTGATGGGCGTCATGAGACAGAGGGAAAAAACAGAAGCAGATCCCTATGGGCTAACATTCTGATGTAGGAAATGGTTAAATTACAAGGACCGTACGCCAATTAAGAAGAAGAAAAATATAGAAAGACTACCATATGTTTAAACCTGTATTATTTGTACTTTTCGTCTTGAACGAACCATATACCAAATAAAATTGTAACAAATTATTTCTGTTTTGCAGGCTGTCTGAAATAAGTCAATGGAAAGTGCTACTTTTGGAAGCGGGAGGGGAGGAACCCCCACAGACCGACGTACCAGCATTTATCCCATTTAATTGGGAAACCAGATTTGACTGGCAGTTTGAGACAGAACCTGACAAAGATTACTGTGGAGGGAAACCCTGTATATGGAATGCCGGGAAGGTCCTTGGAGGCGGGAGTGTCTTGAATGGAATGATATACAATAGAGGAAATGGTCGATCGTACGATAAATGGAAAGAACTGGGTAAGGGTTTTCACCTCTTGTTTGATGGTGAAATTGATACGTCTGCTGAGAGATTAGAAATGGTGGCTTGGGAGAGGACAGGTTTGGTAAGTATGACGAATATATGGATACGAAAGAAGAAACTTTGACGAAATATTTCAAAGTTAGATACTATCTGCCGCAAGGAGGACCTGATAAAAACCGGTGTATATCCGAAACCATTAGGCATTCTGAAAAGCCGTTCCAGCAAGTAAGGCCAGGTACTTTCGCATCTGTGCTACGATTACGCCAGACGACAGGTATGATGTCGATAAGGGTAATGGCTCTCTTATCTGTTGGAACAAGTGAACACATTCTGAAACAATGGGGAAAATATTACTTTACAGAAAGAAGATATTTTCCTTATCGGTTAAAATGTAAATTGTGCTTGCTGTAAATGTGAAGTTGTCCCTATACACCTGATCAAGGAATACGTGTATATGGCGAGTAGAAGTACAGCCCTAATGATTATTAACCTTGGCATTAGAGGGGGGTGAGTGGTCAGTATCATATCTCGACTAGCGTCCTCCTGAAGCAAGAACCACTGAAACGCACAGAACAGGCGGCCGGAGGGGGCTCACAGCTGTAAGGACTTTTTGGATACACAGAAATCTCTTGCCTTTGCTGGGAATGCAATCGTTATGCCTCTGTCGTAGAGCCCGTAGCCTAGTCACTAAACTGACTGAGCTGTCTCGGCTTCCAGAATTGTGGTTGCTACGCTGGATAATGTGCTGCATTCTTGTGTGTATATATAGAAGATAATTTCCAGAAGGGTTTATGTAGTGACGCCAGCTACTGCTAAGGTTACACAGTGTAGGCGATGGATGAATGAATGAATGAATGAATTAATTAATGTGAGAATGGAGCCTTGGTGGAACGATGCTGACAGGGGGAAAGACCGAAGCATTCGGAAAGAAGATCTGTCCCAATGACGTATTTCCCACCACGAATCTTACCTGAAATGGTCCCGATTCCAACTTTTGAACGTTTTAACCGATTTTCACGAAAATTTGTACGTACATTATTTCACACTGGAAGACATCACGACTTAGTACTTCCTAAGTTCTTACAATTAATAGTGGCAACATGGCGGACGAACGAACACGTGAGGCGTTCGCGACGCTAGAGACACTTACCTGTAGTCCCAAGATGGTGTAGGCCTATTGATAATAAACTTGCGGGATGTGTGAAACTTTTTTTAAGGAACTAGCTTCGCCAGGCACATGAAATTCGGTACGAAACTAGATAACAAACATACCAGCACATTACATTAAGATGCACTTTTTAAGGTAAAAATAACACACATGGCGAGAGAGCGAATTTTTAAGATCTATGTGACAGATTTAGCGTATGAAGAATCTGTGTTTAAGTAATAAATTATACACAAATACAAGACAAAGCAATAATAATTCTAGGAGTTAGAGAGAACTACGCACCCCGGCAATGCGAATGCAAATTTTGTTTTCCGCTTGAGACCGATTCTTAAATATATATTAATTTTAGGCTTCTAAGTGAGGAGGGGCAACGCAGTTGGTACAGCGACCGGCTATGGCCTGGAAGGTCCAAGGTTAGAATCCCGGTAGCGGGGCAAGAGATTCTTGTGCTCTCCAAAACGTAACACCCAGCCTTCCACTCACTGGGTACACAGCTTCTTTCACTGGGAAAAAGCGGCCAGGACGTGACGTTAACCAGTCACCTCCACATAGTGCCGAGGTTAGGAATAATTGGAGCTATACCTCCGTTCCCCATATATGCCTTCATGGCGTGGATAGCGAAGAACACTGCCTCTGTTAATCTTCTAAGGCTTCGTACGCAAGGCGATTCAGGAAAAAAAGGTCAATATTTTGGGAGGTAATAGTATCGGTCATTGTGAAAAATAAAGTTCATAAGAATATGTGTCTAATTCTCAATGATTACCGACAGACAGAGATGTTCGAATCTATAAATAAAAATGCATTTAAATGGTCATAAAGAAAGAGAAATTACTGTTAATTTAATTTTAATTTAAGGCTTAAATGACTAATTTGTTACACAGAATTGACAAACTTGTCATAGTTCACAATAAATTTTCGAAAATCCCACCTTTAACCTCAATGCACTTTGCAACTCGTGTGCGAAGATCGCGTGTTGTTCGTCTGAGTTAATCTTCACGTTTCTTTATACGAGCAGCAGCATCCAAACTGCAAGCGAGCAATTCGTCTCGTGTGTCCACTTTCTTTTGTAAACTACATTCTTCATCGCACCCCAAATATACATATATATATATATATACATATATATATATATATATATATATATATATGTACAGACATGTAACGATGTTAGGTCTAGACATTCAAACAGCTCTGTCTCGGTAACCATCTAGAATTAGACACAGGTTCACACAAACTTTTTTCTCAAAATGACCGACACTATCACCTTCCAAAATGCAGATCTTTCCTCCTGAATCACCCTGTATATTAGGCGTGAAGACATTCATTACCAACCATTTCCACTTCTAAGAACAGGAAGAAAACATAGTGAAATGAACTTCTTTCTCTGGACGTTGTCCATCAACCTAATTTTAATAGAGTCCTACGTGCTCCCGTCTTCAGGTAAAGGACACATCTAATCTGATAGACCTCTTGGAGATAGCTATTTTCAGTCACTGGGCACCACAGTTACTTAACGTTGTTAATATACGCACCTGAGACCAGAATTATCCGTGGGTAGTAACAGGAAAGTAGATATTAAAAGCTAAAAAATAAACTAGAAGACTCAGAAATAAAACTTGGACCAACCACAAGTCCAGATTATTCGTCGATCCTCTTCAAAATGGACGTTGAGCTAATTCAGCTAATTGAAACCTCTCCAGATGACCTGCTCCCAAATTCGGCCTGTGTTCCGTGAGTCGCACAGCTAACGGTAATCTATTAAAATCAGGACGATGGATAAAATCCAGAGAAAGGAGATTACTTCACTAAGTCATACACCATCGTCAGAACCCTGCAGGGTGGAAGGGGAAAAAAACAGTCGTAATATTGAGGAAGATGATGATGGTGATAACAACTTTTGTTAAATTAGGGAATGACGGCTGGGGATTTGATGACGTCCTCCCTTATTTCAAGAAGTCTGAAAACAACGGGGATCCTGCCATTGCCGCTAATACAAAGTATCACGCCGTGGGAGGTCCGTTGAACGTGCAGAGGTTCCCATATGAGGACAAGAACGTACATCTTCTGGTTGATGCATTCCAGGAGCTCGGTTACAAGACAGTCGACATCAATGGCGGAACTCAAACTGGAGTCACGTTATTGCAGTTTACCCAAAAGAACGGAAGCCGAATGAGCACTAACAAAGCTTTCATTGCACCTTTCCGCGGCAAAAGACCAAATCTTAAAGTGGTAACGAATGTTAGGGTTACCAAAGTTCTTATAGACCCGAAAAAGAAAATTGCATATGGGGTGGAATATGCTTGGGAAAAGCACAGAAACGTCAGGGGTAAGGTCTATGCCAATAAGGAAGTTGTAGTTAGTAGCGGTGCCTTAAAATCACCACATGTGCTGATGCTGTCTGGAATTGGTCCTCGAAGTGCTCTTAGTGCAGCTGGTATAGAAGTCATTGAGGACTTACCGGTTGGTCAGAATCTTCAGGACCATGCTGCATGTCTAGGTCTTCGAGTAAAGTTGGGGGAAAAGCAACAGACGCTGTCAAGCGATCAGAAACTACTAAGCGATTTCAGTGCATATGCGCGTTACCGTACAGGCCCGCTCTCCGGGACTGGGACGCTCGAAGTGTCGGGTTATGTAAATTCTCGATATGCTGATCCAACCATCGATTATCCCGATATTCAGTATTTCGTGCCACCACAGACGGTGTATAACACCAGTAACGGCGAAGTGCCTTTCAACACCCCGTTTTCTACATATAACCGGATTATATTCCAGCCTGGCATTATGATAGAAAAGAGCATTGGATACATCACTATCAAGAACAAAGACCCTTTTCTGCAACCTATCATAGTTCCTAATTATTTCTCAAATATCGAAGATCTGAATGTAATAATTGACGGTTGTAATTTTGTAGCCAAGAATTTGTCCAGCACAAAAGTGTTTAAGGATGCGGGTGTATCTTTGGACACAACGCCATTACCGCACTGTGCCCATCTGGAATTCGGCACTGATGATTATTGCGCTTGTTTGGCCAGAAATTACACCCAGACCCTCCACCATTTCAGTGGGACGTGCAAGATGGGACCTGACAGTGACCCAGGAGCCGTTGTAGACTCGCAGTTAAGGGTACGTGCTGTTAAGAGTCTGCGTGTCGTTGATGCATCCATTATTCCTGTCTTAGGAAATTCGAACACAAATGGTCCAGTAATAATGATAGCAGAAAAAGCCTCAGACATGATTAAAAAGTCTTGGAACCTAGACTAGGTGCATATAAAATACGTGGATAAGTATAATAAAAATAGAGTCACTTCAATTTACGTGAGGGAAAAGGGACTGGTATATACACATATATAATTTTACAAATAGAATTAATTTATTGGTAATTGGTTACCTTTTTGTGTAAGGATGTACTAAGTGTTAATGGTGGTGTGGGTACATCTGTGTTCGGATAGGGTCCAGTAACTGACTACTGTGAACATGGTAATGAGCCTACGGATTCGATAATAATCAGTGAATATCTTAACCAACTGAATATCATCTATTTTTTTAATTCGGTGGAATTACCATATAAGTCCGAAAATAAGGCGACTCACTTGTGTTGTGTTGGGCAATTCACACAGAAAAACTTAAACTGATATAGGAAAGCACACCCTGTGATTGAGACAATGGCGTGTACTGCACGCCTCAATGTTATGTTCACACGTACATGTTTTCCCCTGTGAAGGACAGCCCATCAGTGGTTATTTGTAGGCCTGGAAGTTGTTTATTGCAGCCCAAATTTTGGCCTTGTTTGTGCAGAAGCTTCCAAACAGTCTCGAGGGTCGATGAACAACTGTCTATACTATACAATTATGGCACGGATAAATTAAAGGAAGGCTGTGGTGAGATGACCATTCTGGTGTTGGATAAGGCAGTTTGTGGCCGATATGACCAACATGACTGCGACAAATACAATGAAAAACTGGATTTTAACAACTATAATAGTACAAGCCTAATAATTTTACATTATGTACATGTAATGTCACTGTTTACCGTATGACGGAGCAGGCTGGCTTAAGCTGTAAAGCTCTTGACTTGTGTACGTAAAGTCGCGGCTTCATATCTCGGACGAGATAACGTTTATCCCGCCTAAAGATATTTCGACCTTCCTCACACAACCATGTAAAGGCCGGGACAATACTTCAAATTATACCGCTCCCTTCCACATCCTTTCTGATTCATTATTCGTTAAATCCTACTATTTGACGGTACGCAGTCTGAGGTATAGAAGTCATTAAATAAAACACACATAAATAAATAAATCCATATTCACCATAAAGAATCTGTGCATGGACTTGACAATTGCTGATCTTCCCACTGCTGTTATTTTTAGTGCTACGCTGTACCATTTTTAGTGCTACGCTGTACCATTTTTAGTGCTACGCTGTACCAAGTGCTAAATAGCGCGATGTTAAGTAAACAAACTTATAGCACCTCAGCGAATGCCGATTAGTGATTTCTGTTCTAAGTCGCTCGGACATGACGTTGGGGCTTTGCTGGGAGCAAGCCTGTAGTTTCACGGCAGTGAGGTAGGCTGGACGGGCTACAGCGAAATTCACACTCAACAAGCGTGAGTAAAGGTACTGTACATCACATTCTTGACTGCTGTAATTATGTGTTAGAGAAGTTAAGTCTTTAGTACTAATCATAAAGAAATACGATGGGAGACACTGGACTGGATTGATCTGGCTTGGAACAGGAAAAAGTGGAGGGCTCTTATGAACACGGTAATGAACCATCGGGTTCCATAAAATGCGGGTAATGTCTTGACTAGCAAATTAAACAGTAAGTACTCAAAAAACTCTCTGCTCCACAGAATTATTTTATTAGTTATCCCATTGTACACAACACATAAAATTAAGGCTTAAAATGTGTTGTGTGTTTCTTTTCGGACGCTTAATTCTTTTTAAAGTCTAGTGGTAACTCTACGTACCACCGACTCTAATGTAAAGAGATGTTGCATTCTGGCAAAGCCGTACCATTATCAGGCGGTTAGGCACCGGCATCTTAGCGCGGAGGCCCGTTTTCTAACTCAGACCAACCTATACGAGATTTGTAACAGACAAAGTTGCACTGGAACAGATTTTTCTCCAAGCACTACGGTTTTCGCTTGTCAGTATCATTCCACCAGTTCTCCACACTCAATTTCATTCAACTACTACCGATGCGATATAAACTTAGCAACTGCCAGCGTCGTTAAATAAAATCTCTCTCTATCTCCTCACTCCTCCTCTGTATTTTGCCACAGTGTGTTTATATGTTTTGAATGATTCTGACAATAAATACTGATTATTTCTCTAAAAAGTAGGAACTGAATTGTTATATATATCTGACAGTGTCAGTCTTCAAAGTCTAAACTCAGAAACCAGTGCAGGTGTGTATATGAAAGTTTCTTCTGGCAGTGGTACAGCAAACGTTATCGCAACAAAGTTAATTTCTTTTCACACCAGTTTAGCAAAACACCTACTTCACATCAAAATGAAATCAGTCTGTATCACTTTTATCAAAAGCGGTTATCTTTTCAATATTGTGGTAGGCATACACAGCATAAGATATATTACGTTGTATTCAGACCTACATTTCCCGTTTGCTTAAATATTCAAGGTCACGAATATTAACGAAATAAAGACAAGGATTTACGTAATGTATCTGTAGCGTCATTAGTCCTGTAATGATAAGATGTCAGCCTGCAATAAATCAGCGTCAAGGTCTGATTACGTACACCTGTGTAAATTCTACAGTAACGCATTTAGAAAATATGTAATGTACTTCTTGAGTGAACACAAATACTAAGGACAGGCATAGCTGATATTTAACTGCCCAAGAGTCCAAAAAATACCGAATCAACCGGTCAAAGAACCCCTGTAGCACCCAACCTAAACCAATAACAACTAAACTGATCAAGACCAAGAAATAAGTACGAGGTTTCGTGAACAGAGAGGTAAAACAAGGTAAAATTTTCCGTGTACACGCCATAAAGGAATATAGGGGGAGTAGAAGTATAGCTCCACTCATTCTTAACCTCCCGCACTAGACGGAGGTGAGTGGTCGACTTCACGCACCGGCCACTTTATCCCCGGCAAAGAAAGTCGATGCCCATTGAGTAGGAAGCTGTGTGGGCCCCAGGGCTGGTCTGGAGGTTTTGGAGAAGAGGAATATCTCTTGCCGCTGCCGGGATTCCAACCCCTGTTCGAAGAGGCAGTGTTTTGTGTGAGGGTGTCAATTGCAAATATTATATAGCGTCAGTGGTTGATACGTGAAATATGAATATGGAGCAATTTTGGAATTGTACGAAAGACGGGAAGCCGAAGTACTACGTTAGAAACCTGTGCCGATGCTAGTGCACCCAGCACAAATCCCACAAGGCCTGGACTAGCATCGAAGTTGTTCGCTCCTCCGCGGTGAGACGCCGGCGACTGACCGTCTGAGGCACGTCACAGCGTACAAAGTTAATTAAATATGACTACTGATAATTTACGTATAGCAAAGTCCTTGAGAAGCTAAAAGTGGTTCAGCTAATAGAGAAGTTTCCTGCTTTTATGCAAGTGAAGCTTCATAGGATCCCTCACTGGTCCCTGTTTTTAAGGAACTGCCATATTGTTTGGATTGTCCTCGTTTTCGAGTTCTAGCCGAGTTCACCAGGCTCTACACTGTACTGCATGGCTTCGCTCACAGATTTCTTGCGAATGCCAGCACACTACGTATACTCTACACTAGATCAGCCAAAAACTAGTTTTTTTTTTGAAATTCCTCTCCTACAACCAGTAACACAAACTTTAAACATGTGTGCATTTTTCTGTTGAAGTTACGACACTCCGGGAATACCCGTTACAATTGGCTCCAGAACTTTTTGTCTTTCCGTTTGCTTTAAAAAATATAAATATTAAATATACAGAACAATAATTTTGCCTGTTGTTTTGTATGTAGGAATGAAGGAAGTGGGATGTGACGCCCTGTAATTTCATAGACAGATACCGAATTTCGGACGAACCATCTCTATTCCTCTTCAGGGTAGCCACCATAAGTAATTATGGCAAGGATAAGGATAATTGACCTTTATTTAATTTACTTTTGGTTCAACTAACAGGGAGATGGGGCAGCACAGTCGGTACAGTGACACGGTTAGGAGCTGGGTGATCCGAGGTGTGAATCCAGGCAGGAGCAAGAGACTTTTCTCTTGTCCAAATCGCCCAAAATGCCCCTGCAGCCCACCCAGTCTCCTATTCAGTGATCACCGTGGTTCTTTCTTGGGGGGTAAAGCGGCCGGGGCGTGAAGTTCACTACACATCTCCATCCAGCGCTGAGATTAAGAATGGATGGATCTATACATCTGCTCCTTCCATGTGCCTTCATGGTGTGGACAAGGACAACTCTACCCTTCTTTAATTAATGACGCAGTCAAAGGCAAAAAATGCATAGCGTCGAATGGTAGAATAATTCATGAATGATAAACGTATTAGGAGGGACTTCAGACTTCCGCCGCGGCGTAAATAAGATCTTCGCTCTTCTGAGATGTTACGCACCGTAGAGTGGTATTTACCGACGTTTCGGGACAACATATGGGCCCCATTTTCAAGGGTCAAGCAGACTTCTTGATCTCGAAGATAGGCCCAATATGATGTCCCGAAACGTCGGAAGCTAGCTGCCATTCAACGCTGCGTAACATCCCAGAACAGCAAAGATCTCAAGGTAATAGAATGTGGAAGGAAACAGACATGGCCTATTTCAGAGTATTATTCTGGCATATGTTGGGAGTGACGGCAGTAACCACGAAAACCCTCATTCAGGACAGCCGCTGTCCCGGCCGAGTTTCAAACTCTGTAGCTCTCGAATATTAATAACAAACGCTGCTTCCTGCCGAAACACTGTGCTCTGTGATGTGCGTGCCCGGTAACTTGTACTGTTACTAATATTCTAACTTAAAACTTAGAATTTCGAGAGGGGAAGAACCCGCGCAAGTTATGACTCGTCATTAGTCGAGTCAGTGCGAAGTGAGTTGTCTTCCTGAACGCTGTTATCTGCGTGCTTTAGAAAACATACCACCTTTTGTGTACAATGTAAAGAAACAAGTGCGATCTTTATTGCTAGACAAAGACCTTGATGAACACGCAGCAGTTAGTCTGTCATCATTTGCACATCTTCTTATCCAAGGATATTATTTTTACTACCGTCTTACAGCTGAACCAGGTTTCATTAAACCATAATTAATGGCACTGCGTTATGAGACTAGTGTCTGGGTTACAGGGTGTAAGTGAAGACGCAAGAGGCGCGAATTAGTAGCTTTTATAAGGTGTAAGTATAAACATAGCTGCATCAGGTGAGAGATTCATTAACTTAAGTTTGCTCACGTGTACATTGAAGGGTGTGAAGTCTTTGGGCAAATAAGTACATAACACGCTCGACTCTATAAAAGACCTTAAGCAAACAGTACTGTATCGGGTGGTTTAACGACTACAAGATGAAATACAGGCGAGCTATGACGTTGGTTGAGATAATGCGCCACAAAACTAGAGGTTCCGGGTTCAATTCCCGATAGGGCCCTTGGAAACTTATCAAGTGACCTATTCCTTCTGTCCACATTCAATAGGCCTGGGGTCAACTCTGCCGTCCAGTTGTTCCGAATGTCAAAGTAAGGATGGAATCCCAACGTACCATCCCCCTTTTATAGAGATAAAAATATTATAGTGTATTTGATAAGTGTGCAGTTCACAAAGTCTCTTAAAACATTTTGTATGGCATTTAGTTTTTAATTAGAACTTCGCTGCTGTTTAAGTTCCGGCATATTTATCGTCTGTCTCTTACCCTACGTGATCGTTTCGTAGTCGTTCCTCTCCTACCTACTTCTTCACAGCAGGCGTCGAGGTTGTTTATTTTCACTTGATCACACTCAGACACACATCACAGTCGGCAGGACTCCTCTGGACGAGCGATCGGCCCGTCACAGAGACCTCTACCTGACAAAACACTGTAAAAGACAAACACCCATGCCCCCGGTGGGATTCGAACCCACGATCCCAGCAAGCGCTCGGCCGCAGACCCACGTCTTAGACCGCGCGGCCACTGAGATCGGCACCCCACATGATAGCGGAGCTTTTGTCACAACTGGTGTTGTTATCGCACCAAGTTTCATTTCCTCCTGGCGTTGTCAAGGATGACATTCCTTGGCATGCCGGTATTTCTTTCTTACGTAGTAGATCAGTTTTTTTAATAAGGATATCTGACTAGACATTAGTTTCTTTTATTAGCTTAGTCTATACACGTTTACGGTTTTTAAAGAAATTTTTAAAGATTTCATGAAATGTACACAATTGTAGTTAATGTAACATAACGCAGCACACACAAAATTAAAATAAGCACACATCTAAACAAATAACAATAATATATAAAATACAGCGTTTTAAGGCATCACATCTCAGCATTACACTGAATTTATATGTAATATGATGTTATTTTTACACTTGTGCATGTTATAGCGATTTAGCATCATAATAGCTTTAGTAAAAAGCCGGAACAATTGGCTGGTACTCTAAATAAAAGGAAATTCTTTTACCAATAAATTTGACTAGACTGAGTGAAGAGTACCTTTGGTTTCACATTTCTTTTCGATCATGATATTTCATTATCACGCAATACAGTCTACGAAAAGCAACAATAACAACCGCTGCATATAAAATAAAATCCCGCAACCCATGAACTCGGAAATAAGATGGATAGATGCGTGTATGTGTGTCTGTATGTTTGTGACATGGACGTGTATTGATTGTGGTCTGGCAGATTCAATATCAATATAAAATATATGACAGTAATACAAGGTTTGACAGACGTTCAGCTTCGTTTGCATATAACAGATGCGTATAGCGGCTGCTAGCCTTCACATCAATATATATTTTTAGCCCACTTCCAATTCTTAATGTAAAAGCAGGTTTATGTTTCGTTTCAACCTCTTTAAGTTTTGAACAAACTGACAAAACTTTGACGAAACTTGGTACGAACACTGTGCCATTGAAGACGAGCCAAACTTCACAGTTTTAAACTTTCTGCTATCAGTAATAACCACAGATGGGGCATTAGTGCCACTTGATGCAGGGTCTGAAATGATATATTGTTAAAGATGTTAAAACACAAATTTTGTGATGTAATGCCTTGTTCAGAATGTAAAACAAAATGGCAGCTGTGCACAATCCGTACTTAGTTTTAGTTTCACAGCCATTAACTAGTGGATAACTGGAACAAGTAGCATGAAGTCTTACATAAACGCACATTACAAATATTCCTGCAAATTAAGTGTAAACTGTTTCCATAAATCATCAACTTCAAACACAATGTCAGACTAAAACTTTGAGATAATATCGAAGAAATTTAAAAGTATACTAAATCTGTACTTGGATACGCAGGCGTAAATGTTCTGACTACCACCACCACCACCAACAACAACAACAACAACAACAGCAACAGCAACAACAACAACAACAACAATAATAATAATAATAATAACCTGTGACATACGGTATGTTATGTAAAACTGCAAGCAAATTTTTATTCAAATTAAGATCAAGTCAGTGACCAGCCCAACACATTAATCCAGGAGACAAAATAAAATTTGTTCTTCGTTTATAATTTCAAATATAACATTAACACCATAAGATTCATAGGACAGGAGCGATCTGCACAGAAAATAACCTGTACGATTTCTGCGTGGAATTCCTGTGAAATGCAGTAACATGGCGGCAAGCGAGAACACAAGTATAATTCTTCGCATCGCTCAGTTTTAGGTTAGCTGCTGTGAGCGAACTCCTGCAGGAAGCATGCAATAAAACTGTCCTTTCTCTTTCAGATGACGTTTCACGTGAGCGCCCTTGTTAAGTGTCTCATTTGGGCAGTTGTTTTCTTCAACCTGCTAAACGGTAAGTGTAGTACTGAGAGAATTTCTAAAGACACAACGATTAAAATATATAAAATTGTTACTTCGACCGTTGTTTTAAATTATACCCGCTCAACCCGCAGTTCGTAGGCAACATGGTGCTTACGAGACTGTTACGTTGCCCGCGGAGGCATGTGAAACGAGAATGTCTCAATCCTTTCCCTAGTACAGCCGAGATAGAACGCCGAAGCAATTTTGGATCCTTACACGCCATTTATTTACGGAGACACCCATTACTTTACCCGCGCCAACGTAGTCAGCTGTATTTTTTTATACATTTTTCTATTATTATCAGTATATTTTTTTGCAGCGTGGGCCGGGGTAGCGTAAACGGTATAACGCTTCGCTAGGGACTGGACGGTCGGGGGATCGAATTCCCGTGGGAGCGACATTTCCCACACCCGTCCAGACCGGCCCTGCGGCCCACCCAGTCTCCTGTAAAATGGGTACCGTGTCTCTCTCCTGGGGTAAAGCGGCCGGGGCGTGGCGTTGGTCACCTACTTCCACCTAGCGTTGAGGTTAAAGAAAGAGTAGAGCTATATCTCTACTCCCCATCTGGACGGTTATGGCCTGTTCTAGGTTGAACTTCATATTTTTATTGCAAATGGCAAAAACACAGGCAAAATCGTACATATTGTGCATATATCGTACGTATACTTACTCAATCTTCATGCTGTGCATTGAATTTAATGTTGCCTACATGAATATCAGATTTTCCCAAAGTTGCATGCACCGCATAAAAGGTTGAGCGAGCCTGTTTCATAAGGATGTACAACTGATGTCTCGCTATAATTCCATAACAGATCCGAGACTTCAGGCTTCCGCCGCCACGTAGTTCTGCGATGTTACGCAGAGTAGATTGGTAGCTGGCTACCGACGTTTCCGGACAACATATCGGTCCAATTGCCAAGGGTCAAACGGCCCAAGAAGACTACACGACCTTTGAATATGGGACCGATATTGTCCCGAAACGTCGGTAACCAAGTATAAACCTACAACGCACAACATATCAGAAGATCGAAGACCTCTGTACTAGATTTTGAAAAGATTTTACTACGTAAATCAAATCAACAAACGCAGTAGGGCAGATTCGCCTTTGACAGGAAAGTCTCCCCTTCATGAAATCAGTAGATTCACTGCCGTGTTACAAGAATAAACCAATAGGCAGTAAGGCTATTCAGACGTGGAAGAATCCCCTCTATTTAAGTTACATTCTAAGTTGCATCTTCCTTTGGAGCTTTCGACTAAATACTTTATGCATTTCTCATTAGTGCTGAAATCTCACCACGGAAGTCTGGGTTCAATCCCAAGGCAGTCCATGTGGGGACTTAGTGGATAAAGTGGCAGTTTTCTCCCAGTGCTTTGTTATTCCCCTGTGACATCCCAAGAACGCTCCACACTGCTGTTTTCATTTATTTACGACCGATTCTAAATAATATTAAAACTGACGTCACTCAATAAAACACAAATGCATGTTACATGCCTTACCTACCGGAATATCCTTCATCTAACCACAAGGGCACAAAATGCGAAGATCTTGATGAGGCAGTTTTTCCATCCACCTCTTCTCTCCTCCTTCTTAGGTCCAAATATTCTTCCGAACACCCTCAATACATGTATTTGTTTTGAGATAAAAATCAAATTTAAAGTTTAAACAACGAAATAATCCATGAGTAACAAAGAACTGTCAGACTGTTTGTGTAAAAGTAGGGACAAGGCGGGAGATATATGTCATTACGTAGGCCACAGGCCTGCATCACACACTTAAAGAAATATGATGGGAGGGCGTGGATTGGATTGATCTAGCACAGGACAAGGAGAAGTGGCAGGCTCTTGTGAACACGGTAACTAACTTTCGGGTTGCAGAAAATGGGAGGAATTTCTTGAATAGCTGTAGAAGTACTAGCCTCTCAAGGACGACTCTGCTGTATCACAGACGTAGTCAATATGTGGTGTTTAGAAACGTTGAATACTGGCTTAGCAGTTAGCATTCGTATCATTAGCTTAGCTAATTGACTTAACATGGAGATACTCTGCTGCACAAGGAGAGTTAGTAGTTCCTATAGAATTAATTCACACTCACTAATTTGTATGCATTTTAGCACGAATTACGTAAAGTTAATGTTTAGCAAAGTGGCAATATTTTCTGTAAATTACTCGGGAGAAGAGATTCATACTAAAGCATGTTGCATGATGTTCCAGTGTAAGGCTCTACCTCACAGAGTAAATGTGAAGTACGTATAACGAATACAAGCCTGCGTAAAATATACGACAGGAACCGGATGTAAAAATTTCTAAAAATGTAGTAGCAACCTCCTATTTTCTGGCGCAACCAGGCAGTTATGAAGCAAATTACATACTGAGGACCTATAAATATTAGACTCCACCGTAAAGTATTCAGTCGTCACATCGACATGGTGCTGGGGATTTGTGCACCTCTACCATAGAAAGCAAAACTGAATCTTGAACTGAATGACAGGAAGGGCTACACAAATTTAATCTTCTCCTAACTTTTTACTTGATTCGATTTAAGTAAATAAAAATCAAAACGTTTTTACAATAAAATGCAGTACCTAAGTGCAAGAGAGATCTCAAGGCTTCCGACACGGCGTAGCTGAGACCTTCGCTCTTCTGGCGTGTTACACAACGTATGTTGATAGTTGCTTGCCGACGTTTCGTGACAGCCTATCGGTCCCCTCTTCAAAGTTCGAGCAGTCCAAGTCAATCTCACGGAATACGATCGAAGTCAGCCAGGTAGTTTGGAAGGCGTTACTCGTGAAAAGATGGAAAGACACACAAAATTAGTACACGGAATTATAAAAACGTTGCACCGCACACAGATCAGGCAATTAAGAAACAAGTTCGTTTTCATTTCCTGTTCAAGAACACAGTAAGTACAGCGCAACGTTATGTTCGCATATTGAACTGCGAAACAACAACAACAACAACAACAGCAACAAAAATAAATGCAGGTTTTCCAGTCAAAACACAACTTTATTACGCAACAAATCAGCTTGTGTTTTGACGGGAAGCCTGCATCTTCAATTCATTGTATTCACCACAGGGATGACTCACGTTACGAGAAAAGCAACCGTTTCTTTTCATGAGCACAAATAAGACACGTTTTGCAACAAGATGCCCACAAATGGACGAACGTACACTGTTGGTGCTTTTTAGAGCACAATTTCTTTAAAATGGTCAGGGGTAGTACAAAAGCCCATGTAAATGACGCCCAAGTACTGAACTGCAGTTAACAGTGATTGCAACTTATTTAAGCATTTTTAATGTTCATTTGAACAAAGTTGCAATGTACATTTGTTCTCTTACTTTTAAGTACAAGTTTTTGGTCATTAATTCAACTGTTATATTTTCTTTTTTTTTTTCCAGGTTCCCTCAGCCGTCGAGTCACCAGGAGTCACAGATTTGGCTATGCCAGGAATCGTATGTACTCACTCATCTGCAGTAGCCGGACTGCCTATATTCTGTCGCAAAGTACTAACGTTACATTACGTGAAGTATTTCGAAAAAATTATCACAATATTATTTTCTATAAATCGTACTTTAAATAATTAAAGCGGCTTCAGTTCTCTGTTCACTTACGTGCTGTCTCGACAGCCAATCACTAAGTCAGCAAGGATACAAAGAAAGAAGCAACAAACAAAATAAAACAAATAAAGAGGCAGAAACAAAGCAAAAACAAATGAATAACAAATTAAATTGAAACACAAATCACGGCCAGAAAAGGAAATATATTGTAGGCGTACATTGTTTTAAGAAGTACACTTAAGCCTATGACAAAAACATTTTAAGAAGTAAGAAATTTATTCACCGTAAAGTATGATCAACGGAAAACATTTTTCTCTAAATGTGTCAGTGTCTGCAGGTGGCACTAGTACCCGATGCGCAATGAGAGGATAATTCTTGCAGTCGCACTACATGGATAGGATTGGTTGCTTTACGCCCGGTATCAGTTGACTACGAGGCTAGGTTGGCTCCAAAGCCAGCAAGAAAGGTTTGGAGAAGAGAAAGTATCTTTTCCCTAACGGAAATCAAATCGCGACTCCTCGGTCATCCATCCCGTAGTCAGGCCACTATGCGTACCACAAACCACGAAATGATGTTCACAGGTGGTAGAGGAGGGCGGTGAGGGGGACTGTTGTACTGCCACTGGTAGGAGCTACAGACTGTTCTACTATTACACAGACTGAAAACATGAAGCATTTCGAGTAGCTTGTAAAGAGCGAATGCGCTGTGGGAATGCTTTTAGGATGGGTAGCAGCAAATCGCCAGGTACCACAAAAACTTACGCATGCGCATCTATCGGATTCCTAGCAGGGATCACCTCCTGGTCTGTGTACAGTACCGAACACGCTATTCCGGCCCCAAAAATGACTAATCTGATCGGTTTTCGAAAGTTGTGATGGGAAGGACTAGGTCACGAACAAGTTTACCCTGCGATAACCACTGGGCTGAACTTACAAAACTCTGCTTCATGTTCAGGTCAGCAGCTGTGGCATGAACATGACAAGAAGTGTGGTGGGGCGTATCAGTCGCCAATACAGATCGTCAGGGATCGTGCAATCGCTTTGGCGCTAAGAGCTGTGGAGATGGTTGGTTATCATGACCCACTGCCTGGCCCCCTTAACCTCACCAACAACGGACATTCAGGTACTGTGCACTATAAATACCTCGAACATACCAAAAGCACTACGTCTATACGTACTAAAGCCTTGCGTCATGCTGCCGTCTAGCATCCTTATCGATACGACTATATCTTCAACAAACGACTAAAATATTTTAAAGTAACGCTGTCCCCGTCCGCGCTAAGGCGTGGGTCTGCGGCCGCTCGCTTGCTAGGATTGCGGGTTTGAATCCCGCGGAGGCATGGATGTCATGTCTCTTGTGAGTGTTGTGTGTTGTCATGTAGAGGTCCCTGCGTCGGGCTGATCACTAGTCCAGAGGAGTTCTACAAAGTGTCGTGTCTGAATGTGATCGTGAACACTCGATAATGAAGAGGCCCTGGGCCCACTAGGGGCTGCTGCGCCATGGAATAACAAGTTATCCCTGTGTTTAATTAAGCACCACTCCATGAAGACGGGTGACAATGGAGAACCTGAAAGAGAACACAGAAAACTTTGTGTACATTTCTACTCCTGAAACTTATGGAAGATGTTCGTTATATAATTATGTACACTGTTAAATCCTGAGGCACCATTAATAAGAATTTAAATCCTCACGGGCATTCCTCTTTAATAAATTCGCAACACATCCTACAGTAGCTATTGAAATATTCCCAGGAAGACTGTCACATATCTCCAAATACACTGTAATAATTAGTTAAACACTGTAACTTTATGTCCATTTATTTCGTTTCGGTTGGGAAGTGATGCTGAGACCAGAGGGGTTGGCACAAGCCAAACATCCCCCTTCAGTGTACGGAGCCCTGCTCAAGGACCACTACGTCATGGACACCTTCCACTTCCATTGGGGTCTCCGTGATTACCGCGGTAGCGAGCACAGTGTCAATGGCATAAGGCAAGTAGATAACACCAACACCTGTCCGAAATTTTACCATTATCAAAATTATACCCTAGAAATATAATTAGTGCAACTGACAGGGACGTTTCACAGAACTGTATTGCACATACTGGCGGTCTGTATGCGCCTCAAAGTTGCAAGCGCGTATGAATCACAGCGTAGGAAACAGAAATATTACGTCACTGAAAAACCGCAAAATTTTACGTAACTTTTGCTACGTACCGTTTGAGAAATGTTGTATATTTTATTCTATTACCATGCACCGAGGTTAGTGCTTTCTGTTGAAGCAGAATATATAGCCTACCAAGAAACGAATATATACTTCGTCAAAAACAATAACCAAGTACGGTCGAACTCTGTTATAAGGTCACGAAACGGACAAAATATTTTGTGTCGTTACAAACGAGCGTTTTTATAACAAAGCAGTATAATGCAAATGGTTAACGGTGAGGAATTAATTGGTACTACAGAATATTTGACGTTATATACGAGGTGTCGCATAAACTAATGTCGTTATAAACGGGTTCGACTTAAGTAATCAACCAAAATTACGCCGGCGTAGAAACAGAAACATTTCTTTGACACAAATTCTGTACACCTAAGAACTGTGTAGAAAGCTGAGACATAATTTGTGTCGACAACAATATACACATTTTCTTAAAAACCATAGGCACCCCCCCCCCCCACATGCTTTTATGAATACACAAGTGTTATATTCTCGACCAGGACTGTGAAATACTGTAGGAATTACGTACATCACTGTTGACTGTGCAAGACCCTTTGAGGGCGAAATGTGAAAGTACATTTCTTTCCATTGCTCCTCAACAAACGAAAGAGAAGTGTGTTGTTTCCAAGATCCCAGGCTTTGCGCGCTTTTCCTTCCGATAAATTGTGGTATTAAGATAAAACTGAGTATGGGGCTCTCGCAGAATGGTGCTAACAGAGGAAACCGAAGTACTCGGAGAAAAACCTGTCCCAGTGCCACATTCCCCCAGAAATGTTACATGGATTGGTCTGCGATCGAAACAGGCACAGTAAGAGGCCGGCGACTTACAGCCCCAGCCAATTTTAAAACTAGTCTAAGATTCGGTTCGTACCTCACAGAGAACAAATTCCGTGTCCATTAGGAAGACCGGTCAGTTAATGCCATATAGGGAAATAATCGCTTTTTGTTCGAGAATTATACGGAACAAATAAACAGACTTTTTTTGTGTTTAGGTACCCAATGGAAATGCACATTGTCCACAGGAAACAAAGCTATGGATCAGTCCAGGAAGCGCTAAACCACTCCGATGGCCTGTCAGTTCTCGCATTCTTCTTCCAGGTATGCACAGTCTTGTTACTTGCCAATCCACTGATCTCTTCACACTGTGCGAGGTTAGCATTCCAAAGGCTATGAAGATATGGGATGTAATACCGTGTAGTTTTGTAGATGTGTATCGACGTTTCGGCAGAGCCTTCAGCTTAAGGTTGGATGATAATCTACCCTGACAACACGAGGCAACAGCTCCTTTTGAAAAGTGGTTACAAAACTAAGACTACAAAGCGTCACATCTCATAAAACTTTACAGTTACATCGGTGCGGACCTAAAATTTCGAGAGAATAAACGTGTTTTATTCGAAGAAGGATCCCACTGAAACCAACTTGAAATATACCTTCCCCAGAAAATTTTAAATAATCAGTAACCTCCTACATCACCCCGAAATACGGAGAGAAATATTACCTCTAACTAACTAACTAACTAAATAACTAACTAACTAACTAACTAAAATCCATGGAGAAGAGTCCTTCTTGAAAAGGTAACAGTTCTTTAGCTAGTCAAGAAATTCCCCGCATTTTATGGAACCCGAAGGTTCATCACACTCTTCACAACATCCCGCCACCTGTCTCTGTCCTGAGACATATCAATCCCGTCCATGCCCCCGTTCTATTTCTTGAAGATGCTTTTTAATATTATCCTCCCATCTACACCTAGGTATTCCAAATGACCTCTTTTCCTCAGGTTTGCCTACCCAAACGCTGTATATCGTTCTCTCCCTCATAGTGCTACATGCCCCGCCCGTCCTATTCTTCTCGATTTGATCACTTGTATAATATTTGCTGAGCAGTAGAGATCATGAAGTTCCTGACTGTGTAATTTCCTCCAGCCTATTATTACTTCCTTGCTCTTAGGCCCAAATATCTTCCGCAGCACCCTGTTCTCGGACATCCTCAGCCTATGTTCCTCCCTTCACGTGACAGGCCAAGTTTCACACCCTTATAAAAAGAACAGGCAAAATTATACATACATATTTAGTAGCTCTATTGGAATCTTAACTTAGCGTGGTAGATGCAACAAACCGGTAAATATGAGTACACTAGAAGTTCATTGGCATGGTAAAAGGCGGTAAGGTTCACCCTATAACGAGCCATGAAGACCTAAAGGAAAAGTAGAGGTAGAGCTCTACTCTTTCTCTAACTTCGGCGCCAAATAGGGATGGGTGGTCAACGCCACGCTCCACTCGCTTTACCCCCGGGGAAGAGAGCCGGTACCCATTGTAGAGGAGAATGGGTGGGTCCCACAGCAGGTCTGGATGGATGCGGAAAATCTCACCCCCACCAGGATTCGAACCCCGGACCGTCTAGCCCGTAGCAAGTCGTTATACGGACTGCGCTATCCCGGCCAGAAATTCAATGGGCAAGAAACTAATAAATTCTAATCAAGAATGATTAAAGTAAATATTCTGCTACGTAAATAGATGACGTATTTTTCAGGTGAGAGAGAAGGATAACCACAAACTGCAGCCGCTTGTTAAGAAACTTCAGGAAATATCGCAGGAGGGCCAGTCCGTGCACCTGGACTCTACATTCACTATGGCGTCGCTGTTGCCACGGGACCTCGAGATATACTACACATACCGAGGGTCACTGACCACACCCCCCTGCTCCGAGGTGGTCACCTGGATCGTGTTCCCGGAGCCACAGTTCATTTCATTCAACCAAGTGAGTGAACGAGTGTTGTTGTTGTTGTTGTCGTCCGGTGGGGGGGGGGGGGGGGGGGTGCAATACACGATACAGTACTTCAGAATAACGTTGCTACGTTGGAATGAATGCCCGTTTTTACAAGCCTTCACGTTTCCCGATGTAAAACTTATCATAAAGTGTGGGACTCATAGCCTAGAATCGGGAATCGGGGGCAGGGGCTGCCGGGCTGCAGCCCCCAAACCTCCCAAAACCGAAATTTAAAAACCACAGATTCTGTAGACCTTATGATATCAAAAGTTCTCCGCAATTTCCCCTTCGGCCGAAATCAGCCACTGGAATCGGCTGATGACTAGTACATTAGAATTTTGAAAAATAAATTAATACAATTAAAAAAAAAGAACATAAGACACTGAGACTGAGTTATGGAACACGTACTTATATTCAAACGTATATAAATGCAGTTGCGGACAGTGTTATGTTGCACTTACAGCATGACTTTTATAACATAATTTTTAAAATCAAATATAAATTATATACAGCCTCAGGGTCAGGGCCCCCCCCCCCCCCAAGGAAAAATTCTGGGTGCACACCTGATCAGGGGATATCCGGGGAGGCTCAAGCGGTACAGCTTCTGACTCGCAGGCATAAAAGGGAGTGGCAGCATAGCTCCAGTCATTTTTAACATCAGCACTAGACATAGATCGTTAAATAACACTTGTTAATTGTTAAATACACAAGTATTAAATAACACTTCTGTCAGGCAAAATAACCAGCAACAGGGACCTCACGCAACATTCATGACCTGTAGTGGATTCGAACAGGTCATCAAGCAACCTAAGGTCGCAGTAAGCCTACACAGTCATACCACAGAAAAAGTCAGAATACAGCAATGCAAAAACCTGAACACAGTGTTTACAGTGCAAGAAGTAAAATTATGCATTATCATTTGACGTCACAGAACTTAACAGCAACATGCTCACGTACCTTTAAAATAAGCCTCTTTTTATTCACTCCTTCGTCCTTGTATGGAGCTTCTGCGCGATTTAAGGCCACGGACTCCCAGATCACCTTCCTCTAGGCTTCTATCTTCCTTAATGCTGCCTTTTTGTTCCACGTCAGGAGCAGCTCTACAACATCCCTCCAAAAAGCATCCTGCCTTCTACCTCTAGGCTTTCCCACAGTCCTTCTTCCTCCAAAACTCCCTCCCATTTAAAATATTCTACGTAAAGTGGAATTGTTATAAGGCACAATTTAAATAATATGCACAGAGGCACAAGGACACACAGAGATCTTATAATACAATAGATTATATGAGTAAAAGCAAATTAAGTGCAGCCTTAAATTCAGTGTAACAATTGAACAACAGATTGGACACAAAGTGAAAAATAATACGTTTGCACCTTCGTTTTATACCATTATAGTCCAACAACTGTTAGACCGGCGAGGTAAATGGGCTTGCCTCTAAAATTTCCTTACTTAATTATTCTTTCTGTGGACACACAAGTTTTGAAAAAGTAACGCAGACATTATCATCAAAACATGACCTCAAATCTGGAGAGGAATTCTTTGAAAAACCATAATGAAAAATGTACTTTTCCTTTAGGCCTACCAATAATTTTACAGCCCATAAATAATATTAAAATCCAAATGCTTTCAGCTGAAGAAATTCAGGCTCCTGTCTTCCAGCGAATCCAAGATAGTGGATAACTACCGCATCTTGCAAGGTCTTGGCAACAGACGAGTGTATGTCAGGAAGATGTATGAAGGCAGTGGGAACTTCACGCATGATGAGCGACTCTGGTATCTGTAGGCCCATTGACAGTTCTTACGTGCGGAGTGTGGTGAGAAGTTCCCGTAACATGCAAGTCAAAGAGGCCAGAAATATGCAAAGCATGAGAGATGGTTAGAAAATAAGTTTACATGGCATACAATTTCGCAACTCACAAACCTACTGATTATAATTATATCATGGGAATTCACTGCTGACTGATTATCATCCGTTTCCAGCACTGAAGTGAAATCCTGGCTACCACCCATTTAATAATTGCGAGATGGAGAGTTGTGACAAAGATATCTGTCTCCTAACACAGGACAAGGCCTAGTGTATCAGGGAATAAAGAAGCTCGTCCCTCAACACAATCAATGTTTCAGCCTTGCCAGGAACTATGAAGAAAAATAGTCGAATAACAGTACATTTAAATCTGAAATGTTCTTATTAGAGTTTGCAATAAAGAGGCCTAATTTTTTGCATTGTAAACTTATTTTCTAGCCCACGGTCATAACTGTCTACAGAGTAAGCTTCTCATTGCTTATTCTCGGCGAATATTCAAACATCTAAGAATTTGGTCCTATGGACTCCATTACGTAAGTCCTCGATGAACAGTGAGTCTGAAATTCCATTTCATAACATTTAAAATGTTGCACAGTTTTACCAGAAAACACCATTCAAGTTGAATGCAATTTTCAATATAACACAAGGATTGTAATCTTATTTTCTGCAAAAACTGCACTTGGGTCAAAACTTCATCACAGGACATTTCTACCTCAGCATTCATGGAGATTACGTGATGAAGTCCACTGCCACATATTTTCGGGTATTCTGTACACAGCACCTGTATTAAGTCAATTCCTTTACATCACTTTAAAGTACAAACTTCTAAAAATTTAATTCTATTATGTGTATTTTACATAACCAAAAGACTTTATAACATATGCATTCATGTGTAGGCCTGACGCTTGTGTACTGACATTTCAGTGGCATCTGCTGCCTTCAACAAGCTAGACGTACACTGATGATGGAGGCATCATAATCCTCCGAAGTATCTGAACATTTATATGAGACTACATGGCATCACGTCCTAAATGACAGCAATCATGATCATTACTGCATGAATCCCAAATCACACCAAGTGGCATAATTCTTTATTTCTGGTATGTTTGTGATCACTGGGGCGGGGGGGGGGCGCCGGGGGGTTCAACCATAAAATTATGTTCTGAATTAAGGTGATCTTTTCATTTCATTTGTAATTAAGTGAGCTGAATTGTGATTATCCAGCTATATGTTCTGGTACCACGGGATTATGATACTGCACAAAGTTTTTGAGGCTGTAGTGAAGCTTCTCAAATGTTGGAAAGCGCTGCATCTGTCAAACGAACATAAATACTACATTAAGCAAAACAAACAAACAAAAACTTATAACAAGAGGAATTTCATTCACTAAAGTTAAATGCCACATGAAAAAAATGTTCACACACTTGCAGATTATAAAGATAACTGTATTATTATTATTAATAATTATTATTATTATTATTATAATATCTTCTTTATGCAGGGTATTCACACTTATATACCCGAAACAAACCATGTTTCTAGGGTATACACTGTCACAGCTATTCCGTGCTTACCGTTCATGGTGCATACAATGCTGTCTTCAATATCAAACTCTTTTGTGCTTCTACATTATTATGATTATTATTTGGGCCAACATGAAATTGGCATCAAACTACACAAAATAAAGATAGATGTGTCAAGAACAAAACTGCTTAATGAGGGACTTCAGAATTTACAACTGTTCTTTATCAGAGCGATCAAATCAAGGAGGATGAGACGGGAGAGGCATGTCGCATGCATGGTGGAGAAGAGAAATGCATTCAGACCTTTGGTAGGAAAACCCAAGGGAAAGACATTGCTTTGAGGAACTAGGCATAGATGGGAGAATAATATTAACACTTATCTTAAAGAAATAGGATGGGAGTGTGCGCATTGGATTTATAAGCCCAGAACAAGGGCCAGTTGCAGGTTCTTGAGAAGCGCATAACGAACCTGCAGGTTCCATAAAATGCAGGGAATTTCTCAACTAGCTGAGAACCTATTAGCTTCTCAAGAAGGACTGTTCCATGGGGTTAGGCACAAAGAACGCTTACAGATCACAGTACGTATACAAAACAATAATTCTGCCATTGCTTTATGTAGGGCTGAAACATAATATTGTACTTTCAGTGAAGAATATAAATTACAGGTGTTTGAAAAATATGCTCTTAAAAATATAAGATCTATAGAGGTTCAAGTATGTGAGTAATTTAGGATGTTACATTATGACGAACGTAATTTAGGATTCTACATAATGACGAATTTTGTTGACTACCTGGGTCACCTAGTGTTGTAAGAACAGTTAAAATCTAGAAAGCCTGAATAAATGGTGCATATAATTGAGTGGAAGAGACAAAGAATGCACACAAAATTTTGTGAGATATATTTTTTAGAAAACTGCCACTTGGAAGAAGGAGTTGGGAGGGTAACAATTAGATGGAGTTTACTAAATCAGACTCGAAAGCTGGTAGGTGGTCAGTACAGTGTGCAATGGCAGATTTCACCAATAGCTCTGTTAAAACATAGGGTTCTGCTATCCGAGATTTCAGTTGTTCACTTGCTGTAAAAGCTCTAGCCATCCTTCCCCTGGGCATCATTTTTGTTTAAGTAACATTCACTTATTGTGGCCCCTATAAATCCGATACCTTTAAAACTTCCCTGCAACTGTCACGTTCCTCTGTTTATGTCCCCACCCCACAAAGGCCCTTCAGAAACAGATAGAAGTTTCACTGTAATAATTGTTTACTTACTGAGAACTGCAATGTAATAAATGTATATTCATACAGAGAGGGTTACGACACACCATACCTGTTAGCACTATTTCCAAGGTTAAAAAAAAAGTCTGTCTTACACTTCAGAAAATAAGGTCACTTGATATAATTGGCTAAAGTATAGAAGTCACAAAGTTTGTCCACAAACATCTAGTTTAACAGTAAAGTCATACAATAGTGACTGATAAATGGACATGTTAAATGAAGTCACTTGCTGTTAAACCTGAAAATACGACAGGGTGCTTACCCTCCTGCGTATCCACTTGGATAATCCTTGTAGATGCCTCTCCTCTGTCAGAAATCTCCTATCAATAATTATGAGAGCACCCCAATCATTCCTGTGGCGGATACACCGTCCTAATGCTTGGTTCAGGGCTCTAAAAATGGAAAACACAGTACCAGCCACTACAAAATACAAGCACTAAGTTCTTCCACTCTCACCGTTCAAATAATTGTACTGTTTTCACTGCATTTGTTGCCAGCTGCATTATCTGTTATCATCCAGGACCAGTATTTTAATTTCCCTAGCATTATGAAGCCAGTGGATGGATTTTAAATGTGGAGTAGTTCTGGCTACCATGAAGATAGAAGCAGCAGGTTCCTCTAAAACACTGCTACGGATCTACCAAAACAATGTCACATTCTGGAAGACAGTAAATTTCATTTGTGTTTCAGCTTTCTGATAACTTACTCTTTGTAGATAACTGACTTAAATATGTTATTTAATGTAATTAGGTATAATAACTACACAACGAATTTAAATAAAGTAAAATAAAGTACTCTACATTGTTACCAATGAAACCCCTATACGACCTGTTTTGTCTTTTGACTAGGTCAAGTGTCATACTCTTAGGCACTCAGACAATCTTTGTCACAGATTAATTCATGAATTCTCATGTCACGCATGGAAATTCTCAGTGATAAAATTTTAGGAAAAAGTGCAGGAATTAGGTAAAGAAATTCTACTTTACATTGATTCCTGCAGCCATAAATCCCACAGAATGTTGAATTCCAGCATCAAACAATGCTACACATCATATGTTATGTCAAGCTGATAACATTCTACATGTGTCACATCCTACATTAAAATATCAGATGGACTCCTGGAAGGAAGAATGGATGCGTAAATTTATGAAACCGAGTCTAAGGTTTCAACATATGTCATTTACAGCAAAAAATTACAAAGGAAAATGAAAAGAATTCAACATCATTTTAATACCACACAGATTTCCCAGAATATAGGATGGTTCGCCCTTCCAAGAGATAAATTGTAAAGACAAGTAATTCTGCTCCTTACAAATTTTCAGGTTTTCCTGGTGCGTGCTGCTCAGACAATTGTCTTCTGGATTACTACACCATGCAGCATTGGAAGCTTCATCCGATATTTGCAAGGAACCTTGGAACAAACTTACAATCACGCATGGTGTAATAACAGAGAATTTTGTCATTAGACCAGATCAAATTTAAAATACAATTCTCTCACACAAATGTACCTTTGTTTTCTCCAATTTAATCACTGTGGTCAGTTTCAGATTCACCTAATACTTGCCTGGTACAATTTGCTTTCTTCTCCTGCAAGTACGGCACTAATTTTAATAGACTTGTAACGATTATTTGAATGGAAATATTATCTAGAAAGCTGGTGCATTAAGGATTGTTATCTGTCCTGCTGTCAGGATAAAATTTACAGTCTTCAGACCTTAAATGTCTCACATTAATATAAGATACATACACCCACATAAGGCACATACTGTATAATTTGACATATGATATAGGTATTTAAATGTGATATAATAGTAGGTACAAAGTTATCACAATGTGTTGCCACACTAAGGTAAAAGCAGCCCCTGCGCTTAATTCAGCACCACACAATGAAAAAATACATGGGAGTAGAGGAACAGCTACATGCATTCATAACCTTGCTTCTATCTAGAGGAGAGAGGAGTGCTCAGCTTCATGTCCTGGCCACTTTATGCGAGACACAGAGCCCTCAACACCCAATGAATACGATGCTTGCTGGGCCCCTGAGTCACTGTGGAGAAGCAAGAAATCTCTTATCCCTACTGGAAATCAAATCCTCATTCCTTGACTGTCCATCCTGTAGCTAGTCACTATACCGACTGAATTATAAATAATACAATAATATTTATATAATGAGTTACCAGTAAATATTTCCACAGAAGTGCCATTTAACAATAGGTTCTCTACAGTACACATCCATTACATTATTCTCGCAATCTATACCCTTTAACATACATCATCTATTCTATAAGCATTATTAGTTTGGTTGCAACCAGACATCTCTAGGAATCTAAGTCTCTACTGCTCTCATCTCTCATCTTGTATTTTAATTTCTAAGCCTCAGAGGATTATTTAACTTTTCTACCTATATATAAATATCATTCCTGTTCCCCATCCAACATCAATTCTATTCTCCTCATCTGGTTTTCCTACTTACATGTAACCTTACACAAAACAGTGCAGTTTCTCAGCTCGGCGATCTAGTTACATGTGATTAATTTCTTATACGCAGTTCCCTCATTCATCCTTTGGCAACCAGTTGTTCAGGCGCTCCTCTCTCCATGTTCCGCTGTTTTACGTTTCAACGAACATGTTCTGTTTTCTTCGTCCCCGCACAAAAGGCATCTCCCTTTCTTGATCACCACATACTCATCAGACATGATATACTGCTTCTTTCATTCATTATGCTACACAACATGTCTGTTTCTTTTCCCCAGATATCACAATCTGTGTACCCAGATTTGTAGATATTTTCAAACGCATGTAATGATGATTAGATGCTATTATACATACATAGAAAGCTGTGATTATTGTCATGAAAAGTCACATGTACAGATAAATTAACAGCATCTCACACAGAAAAACAACTGCAGAACTCTTGTGTGACATTACTCACCTATACGCCTGGGTCTCATACCATTCAGCCCCAGACTTCAAGCCACGTTTTATATTCGCATCATTGTACCTCTTTTTCAGGCCCACTTGAATATCTAACAAGTGTGGATAGGGAATACCAACCTAAAAATGTTAAACAAAGATACAACAAATTAACAGAAGTGACTTGTTGCATGTGAAGACACTGTACCACAATATCACACAGAAACTTGTTGACAGAGATCAGCACGTGCAATTGCAGCAGGCTCGGACAGAGGCAGGGTTCATATGGACAGAGATGTGTGGACAAAACATAAGAGAGGCACAACATAATTTTTGTTTTGTTCTTGTTTATTTGGTTCAGGTTATACAGTGTCATATGAGACTGGGTACAATTTCTATGAATTGTAAATTGGGAGAAATATAAATAATGACAATACAATGGATGGCACATCAGATGCAGTGGCCATTTGTCCCTGTGCACAGACTGACTCCTCATAATATTATTCTTAAACAAGTGTATTCCAAAGTAGGATGTGTAGTACAGAGATGTTAGAAAGAATAAAAGAAGCATTTGTCATAACAGTACACACTGTTAACATACAACACTTACCGTAAAATGATGATGCAGTTGTTAGGGTACTGTCAGATATTGAAAAGTTACACACGCAGACTTGTTGTGTCAGAGTAAGTCATAGTTTACAAGTTTGACCAGCAAGGATGGCATAAAGATCCTATTAGTCAGGGATCTGACAGAAGAAAGCATTGCATTTTATAGTATAACTTTCCCCATGCATCCCTTCACTTACGGTGATAACTCCTCGAGCTCGGTTATCAGCAAAGTCCAGTCCTTCGCTAACTTTGCCACGCATAATTGCAAAGAGTAGTGGACCTTTACCCAGTCCCAGCTCACACTGTCTAACAGAATTGTAATATGCTTGGATGGTGGGCAAGAAATCTCTGTTGCCTCGCATCTCACACAGCACTTCCTTGTGCACCTCCAGTTCATCCCAGATACCGCTCATCAGCCAGCTGTAATAAGACCCTCAATATACACAGGGGTTACATTGGAAGTAAGGCATTCATGTGTTACAGTGTCATATGTCCGAGTTGAAAATTGTAACCACGACTTATCTTCATGCTGTGTTATCTTAAAGTAAGTTAATATACAAATCAAAACAGTAAATTTAAAAAGTGAGTACAATTTTGTGTATTTCTTTGTTACAGATGTTCCTTCTATATAGCTACATGTTTTGGTGCTATGCCATTATCATGCTAGTATATTTGGGTAAGTATAAAGTGGTTCACTTATATTGCCAGTATTGTCAAGGTATGATGCAATTCTAGGTTTACATGTGTATCTGGTATTACGCAAAAGAAATAAGAAAAGAAATAAGCAAATCAAGAAATAATGAGGTAAAATATCTCATTGGGTCCCATGTTTTCACACAATCTTATAACAAGACAGCCAATGTACATACAATATAACATTCTGGCATGTTCACATAACCATTGTTGCAGTGGAAATGCAACAATGCTTTTGTATTTTTTACACATTATCTCATAAATGGCACAATATTCTGAAATGATTTACTGATCACAACAAGTGTTATGATTTTCTCTGCAATTTGTCTAAAACATTTCTTATTCTATGAAGACTTCATACAGTTATTATCACAAATGTACATAGGTCTTCATGTAAAGTACCCCTTACTCTTGGCTGATTTTAATCAAACTTGAATTTTTTAGGTAGAGTTTTGAAAAATCCTCAAATATCAGATTCCAAGAAAATCCATCCAGTGGGAGCCACATTGTTGCAAGCGCATGGACAGACATGATGAAGATAACAGTCGCATTTGCAATGCTGCAAACGTGCCTAAATATTGTACCTCTCATTATTTTATTTGTTTATGAATATGTATATTGTGATACCTTGTTGTCAAATGGCATGCTACATTTTTATTCGATTTGACTGCAAACACGCAGAATGCAACAACAATGTAACATGCCACACACATATGTAAACCAAAGGACACACATGGGTAACTGAAGATAGTCCAAGCAGAAGGCACTGAAACACATATGACCACAATAGGGTTATTAAATGGAGAAAGGTGGTTGGAAAAATGTGACAAAAATACGTAATTAAAAGCCACATGGTATGCAGAAAAGACAAAAAGTTGGAAGCATAAAAACTTCAGGTGAACTTACTGTTGCCTCAAGGCTTCCAGCAGCCCATATGAGGGAAGGAAGCAAAGGACACCATACGGTATGACTTTACAGACTTGAATTATTGTGTTTCCTAGCTCCTGTCTGAAGTCAGTCATGTCTGTAAGACGATAAGAAGCCTGTAACTCCTTACCTCTTGGTCCACAACCAAGGGCTCCAACCCATAACTGCAAATAAGTACAAACAACACAACGTACAGGACACCTAATCATGGAAGTCTGAAGGGAAAAACACAAACTTGTACACAGTCATGATACAAAATAAGATATTGATATAACACACTACCAAACAATTTTCTCTCTCTCTTTTTCTCTCTGCACAGGTGTGCATGCGCACCCACACGCATGGGTGTGTGTCGACAGGGAGGAAATCCTTTTATATGTTATAACTGCTTATGTGTTTTAACATGACGTGTGTGCTGCTATCATTATCATACATTCTTGAAACAACGCTCAGACATGAAAATCTGAATATTCAGACATTGTATCATGCCTGGTTGCTTCACAATAAAAGAAGGTAACATCTACTCCCCACATACACCTTCATGGTATGGACAGGCACAATACTTACCTTTTGTTAATACTCTCTGAACATCACATAGGTTTTTCCTGCAGAATCAAAAAGCATCAGTCTTGCTTATATTTCTTTCATTCTTTAGACTAACTTTCTCATGTTACAGCAAGAGTCAGCCCACCTGTGCCCACAGGCACCTCTTTGATTAAGGTGGGTACGAATGGCTGGCTTTACCTCAGTATCCATATGCGTGAAGGCGGGGTTGGTGCCTGAGCTGGTCTGGATATGATGGCACAGAGAAAAGTCTTTGTTGCTGCTGGGATTTACATCCAGCTGTCCAGCCTGTGATGAATTACTTTACTGCTCAGCTAATATGCTAACACCCAAAGCCAGTTCCTACGTCCACACATGGGTACGCATAAATAGAAAATTGAATCACTCCCTGCAGCGCACTCCTTCTTGAGAAGCTGACAGTTCCTCAGTTAGTCAATAAATGCCCTGAATTTTATAGAACCTTAAGCTTCACTACCATGTTCACAAGATATGGCCACTTGTCCCTATCCTAAGCCAGATTAATCCAGTACATGTTTTCTGATTCTATTTCTTTAAGGCACATTTTAATATTACCCTCCCATCTATGTCCAGGTCTTCCAAGTGACTCTTTCCTTCAGCTTTCCGAACCAAAACTGTGTATGCACGAACACACAGTAAATATATTCAACTGAGCTTGAGATTAGGATCTAACATGACTTTTTCCAGACAGGTAACCCAAACACTGGAGAGTTAAGTATAGATAATTGACAGTTTAAAATGCCATATTTCATTATGGAATTCAATCAAGCAACTGTATTAGTACATAAAATGTAAAATTACCTATCAGCATCAATTTTACAGTATTCTGAGATGTGACACCATGTAGTTTGGTAGCTAAGTAACAATGCTTCAGAGGAACCTGCTGTGTCCATCTTCATGTTCGATGGAGGTGCCATATTACATGATATAACATACCAGAAGACAGTGATCTTAATATTCATGAACACGAAAATGTCAAACCTCAAATATTTCACTATAAGAGCGCAGATGGTGACATACCTGATTCTCATCTATGATATGAAGTGCCTGCATTTCATTGGTAAAATTAGTGCCAAGTTCAGAGTTGAATGTAACCAGAGGTGCTAGCGTTCCTGAAGTCAGTACAATGCTGCGCACCACATCAGCAATCGGCCGAAACACCACACCAGGGTTCATGCACAAAAAGTTCAAGTAATGTCCCCAGTTTAAATGAGGAACATCCTCTTCCACTATCAGCCTTGATCTGCCACTTGCATTTGTCCAGTCACTTAGTAGATCCTGAACATAACACCAACATCTACATGTCTGGTTGTGGTTCTAATGTAAGAAATGCATATATCCAACACAATATGAACCATTCTGGAGATTGATCATTTAGGGACTAAGCTGATATGTTAAGATGGAAATTTTACAGTTAGCATTACTGGGTTAGTAGACTACATTCATGACACTATTCTGAATATAACAAATTATTTTAGAAATCATCCCCCTTTCCATCATCACGTAATAAGGTGCGGAATTACCTACTCAGATTTGTCTTTGCCCGAGAATGGAAACAGATCCAATTCTAGAAATGCTAGTCCAGGACTGCAGAGATATTAATTACATGTAACATGCCATCATCATTAACCTAGAGAAATGAAGAAAATGTTACTCTATGCTTAGGTATGTCCATGTTGGCAAGTCATTCCTAGATATGCACAGGCCAACACAGCAAAGCAAATCGAAATGAAGTGATTCCCACCACATAAAAGAGTCCCCAATGTAAAGCTGACAAATGCATGTCACATGACAATACTTTCACAATAATCCTGACCACATGAAAAAGAAATCACATACTCTGTACTTGAAAGGTTTGGCCTGACTTAACACTTGGGATTCTCATTTCTTGTAATTCAAAACTGTTAACTAAGACAGTGCTTGTATGTGCAAAGTCACCAGAATGACCCTTCTGAAGCACACAAAACAAGTACTGATTCCTCAGAAACTGAAAATAATTAAGAGAATTAAAGGCAGCAAAAGATGAAGACAGGTTATAGCTCCATACAACACTGGATCATCAATTATGATATAAAGAAATGGAAGGAACAATTACAATTGTTTGTGGCACCACATGAAAGTGTTGAAGACCTTTTCAAGTGACAGACATTGAAAAAACTTAAATTAGCACAACTGGAAAAGGTGTTGTATAAGTGGTTTATGGCAACCTGATCCAAAGAAAAACCCATGGCGGGGTCTCTGATAATTGAAAAAGCTATGTTTTTTTTAACGACAAAGTGATAGTATCTGACAAGTGCACACTCTCTAAGGGCAGTAACAAAAAACCACCTGTAAGAACTCAGTACTATAGGTACTCTCTGATAATTTGTAATATTCAATAATCCAGCACCTGTCCAGTCCCATGGGTGCTAGATTACAGGAATTCTACTGTAGCAGACAAAATATATATGCAGTTACATTTACTTTCTAATATGTTAAGAAGAAATCATTTATGGTGCTCCAATGCTCCTGAGAAATAGTGTTTTCTATGTGATTTTAATTATGATGATGACAATGATGATGATCAATCATCACCATATTGTCACAGTAACAGAGAAAAATGACATGTTCTCAACCAGACAAGAAATTTACCACACGTTATGAAACCCAAATGCTCATCATAATTTTCACAGCAGAGCACCATTGGCCCCAATGTTGAGCAAGGAGAGTCCACCCACATCCCATTTCTTAAAGAAACACTTTAATTTTACCTTCCCAGCTATGCCTAGGTAGCCCAAAGAGTTGCTCCTTGAATTTCCATGACTGAAACCACACTCTACAAAAAATGATGTCAGCAAAAGTTACATATTTTTTTAAAACCTATTGTCACTTAAAGTTTTGGTATCATACAAAACAGTCAGCATCGGAACTGTAGCTGTAACTTGTACCTAATATGTTGTAGTTCTGTTTTTTAAAACAAGCTCAGATATTTGCAGAGAACCTGCAATCAGAGACGGAAATGGGTGCAAACAACTAGACTGTTACTGTCACTCACATTCCTTGCAGCCGAGCCCACAATTGAATTCTTGCATACTACCACATAATAGTCCCATATGTGCTGCATGTTGTTATCATACATGAAGCCAAAAACTAGTGACAGCCCTTCCAGCACAAAAGCTGTGGCTCGCAATATACCATGTCGCTCGGAAGACTCCTTTGTGTGCTGCACATTCTCTTCAGTGTTGGTCTCTGCGACTGCCTCCATCACATTTCTCTGCAGAAACAAAAAATAACACATAAATAAACCAAAGATCTGCTATATTTTCTGCAAAATGTTTTTAATGGTTGTGAATTTTGATCTCTTACTGTTACACATGGCAGCCAGGACAGTATAGTCAGTGGAGGGTCCAAGGATCAAATCCTGGTGGGGACAAGATTTTCCATTCCTGTCTAGACGGGCCATAATCCCATCCTGCCCCCCCCCCCACCAATTATCACTGGAGCCACAATTTAAGATTTAACTAAACCTTTCAGCTTATTCCAACAACTATTTATAAAAATTACAGTTATACAGTTTCCTGTGCTGAATAGTGTTTTTGTAATATACAATTTCTGGTATGGTTTATCATCTGTAAGCAATGTCACAGAACAAGCCCTTGCCTGGTAGTTTACATGGTAAGCCCAGTTGTCATGATGGGCCATAAAAGGTAAGAATAAAAATAAAAATTAAAATTAAAAATAACACAGAGGAAGAGCCAGCCTGCAAAATATTGTGGGGTTTTTAGCCTGAGACAACAAAGAATGTCCATAATTTCAGTCGCAACTATGATCACAAACCACGGATGCACAAATTCTGAGCACCAGGTTACACAGGCAACTAAATTCTGTTTGGTGGTGCCCATTGTTTATAAATGCTCAGTATGGACCTTGATTCATATCACTCTTTTGGCACCTTAAAATTTTGAGGTGGATCCTAGATTTTTGGATAATTTGTGCCCCTGTGTCATACACCACCACCACCAGAATTTTTTAAAGCATAATCATAGCCCCTATGTTCAGTCAGCACATTTTGTTTATGTGACACACACACACACACACACACACACACACACACACACACACACACACACACACACACACACACACACACACACACACACACACACACACCTATAATCTGATTTTACAGAAGAAAATGCCTGTACACTCTACAGTCTTATTAGTGATATTCACCTTAAACTCCATTATGGTTTCAACATTGATGTCATGCTCTTCGAAACTAGCCACAGCATTTGCTCCACCCAAAGTTCCAGCTTCTGTTTGCTCCCTATCCATCTGATGCTGTTGTGCACACTGAATCTTCTGTGACATCCAGTTCATCAGATTGTTTAAGAACAATGCCTAAAACAACACAACAGGAAGAACTCAGAAATGAAGCACAAATGCTTCAATAATATCTCAGGTGTGGTGAAAGTAAAGTTGTCCTGTGCTCAATCAACAACATCACCACGGACATATGTGGGTTATGTGCAGCCTGTGGCCCTGACAGACGCTTCATCACCAGCTTCAGACACAGGTCAGGACAGAGCTTTGCTCCACACCTGCTTTAGGCCCATGGTAAAAGGGCCATAATATGCTATGGGTACGAAGCTTAATGCAAGCCATAATTAAAATCAGTAATTCTGATTAACCCTGCTCCGTTTCTGAAACATACCCTGTACATAAGACTGACATGAAGTCTGTAAATGTTGTACAAATATAGATCATTCATCAGTTGATCTTAATTTGTAAGTTGGATGATTTTAAAGTAACAGATATGTCTTTACACCCTAAACATTCTTTTGAAACAGAGCTGTAATAGTGGTTCTGTACCAGGTTGTTATGAACTTCAGGTAAGAGTTGCATAGATTCAACCCTTTTGCAGTCTTTCATTGAGTGGAAAATGTCCTCGTACGAGACAGAGTAGCTTCCAGCATCTCTGCAGCAGTCCTCAATGTTGTGCGCCTCATCCAGCAATATGACTGCTCCACGTAGCTGCAGATTCATCTGTAACATCAGTTTGAACACGATTTCAGCTGTGTTCAACAACCAGAGATACAGGAAAGTAATGAGTGCAGGAAACACACTGAGTCAGTATCTCTCAAACATACTACCATGCTTCTGCCTATTCCAGGTGGAAGATGATCTTGGCACATAAATCAGTTTCTCTGAACACTGGAACAATCCCCTTCTCTTAAAATTTCAATTAATGTAATAAAATGTAAAATAAAGGGAATATACAATAAACCTTGCATGTCTAAGGATTCTGAAATGTTAAATGCCCAACATCACAGCAGCAGAACACATTTCATAAAAAGAATCTGTGCAACTAATTCCACTTTGATGGAATAAAATAGGTCATGTGTTGATTTTTAAAAACTATGTTTTACAAAACATGGTAACCTAACAATATACTAGTATTCAAAATATGAGCGTTAATTACAACAATTAAATTTCCTAAATACCATAATTCTAGGCATTCTCAAAAAGTTAGTTAAAATGCTTTAATAATACACTCTACTTACACAGCTAACTGAAAATTCTCAGAAATTCTGTGCATTTGTAATAATTTACTTAAGCGTTTCACTTGCAAAGTTCCAGTTCCTTTACAGCAAATATAATAAGCAGGCACTTATGTGTTGTGTGTCATTCGATGTTGTAATGCTTAATAATTAAGCATTTACATTTCTATTCGTACAAGTTTGATGCTTCACATGAGAAAATAACTGTACCTGTCAGGGCTAGGACATTTCAATGGAATTTAAAAGTATAAGTAAATATACAGTGACAGTGCAAATACAGTTTGATGAAACCTATATGCCTTGCAATAGTATGAAACCACTTATAGGTAAGTTCTGTGAAAATGGACCATTAGCAGATGGACCAAGGCCTGTCATGTCTTAAGCATTCACGAAGTATGAAACAGAGGGCATTTATGCTCTTACAAAGTCAAACTATAGATGAAGAAAAAATAAACATTCATAAAACGTCACAGTAAGCAGAAAGGTTAAATGGAATCATAGAGAAAGTCCTTTAGAAGGGAACGAGTTTGTACACTTCTAAAATGTTGGTGAATAGGCTGAAAGAGACAACAGCATGCAGGATGTTGTAGGTTGTTTACATATTACATCAAACATTAATAAGGATACTTTCAGGGTTACTTTATGATGCTGTATCAACAATTAATGTCATGCAGCATCAAGAGAAAACTTATCTGGGATTTTTACCATGATCACAACTAAAATGTAGAAAAATCTGAAAATGATTTTGAAAAATACTGTATTTGTTTGTATAATCGGATAAAATATCAACGTAACCTATTTAATATTATTAATATAGTCCTGCTTAATTCAGATGAAAAGTATGATGGTCTATCAGAGAGCTACAAGAGTCTAGGTTTTGTTTTGGAATACTAAAATGAAGGAGTCCAACATGCCATCACTGGGGAACATCAGTGGTGGCATAGAAACTCAAAAACTTACAAGACGAGACATCTGCTTAAGATCAGAACATCTACATGCACACTACAGTAATACATCAAAGGGAACAGTTTTCTCTTAGTTTACAGTTTCCAATTTGGTACATACGGTATGTCTAATCTTTGGGTCAATGAGATATACATATGGGCAGAACACAATATCTGCTGTAGCTATCAGATCTCGAGACGTGAAGTAAGGACAACACTTCACTCTTCGGCCTTCCCGTACTAAATCTTCCAAGTCCCATGGGGACTCCAGGTTGCAGCTTTCAAGAGCACTATGTGACGACATACGGGTGTTCCTGTACACGCACCCAAGTCCCTGAAAACACAATTTGTCTTCTACTTTACTGTCTATAGCACTGAACATCAAGCACACAAAACACAATTCAAATAGCCACACATGAAGGTTTCTGGAATAAAAGTCGTAACATTTGCATGGTACCCTGTGCTTAATTACATACTGTACCATGAAGGAACATGGGGGAGTGGGGGTAAAACTCCATATTTAACCTTGGCACCACATGGTGGTGAGTCGCCTTGTTCACAACCTGTTGCTCTACCCCATGTATCCACTAGATAGGAAGGGGTGTGCGCCCCTGAGCTAGTCTGGACACTTTACATATGAGAATAATTTCTCACCCCTGACGGAAATCAAACCAAAATTCCTCGGCTGTCCAGCCTGCAGCACTGTGACTACATCAACTGAGTTATCATGGCTTCTACCAATTGTATAAAGTCTCATAAACACTCAAATTTACTATAATGTATGCCTGACACTGTAACAGAAGAAATGAATATTACGCATTAACAAGAACGGTAAATTAAATGGGATAGAAAATGCCATGTAATTTAATGAATATAACAAAAAATTCCCTGTATTTACTGCCATATTCTATGCCTTAATTCCTACAATAATAGGGAGGATAGATGCAAATTCCACGTCATGTAACAACAAACCAAATTTGAACACTGATTACAAAATACGCTTGTTTTATAATTCATTTTCAAAAGAAATAGTATCCTTATGGCTGAGTCCAGTGTTTTCTAGAATACAAATCTCATAACATTTCACAACTTTCCCACTGTCACTGTCCTATATAATTTAAAGTTTTGTTCCTGGCTATTTTACAACCAGATGACTTCTGTGTAAATGTAATGCAGTACAAAGAAATGAAACTAATTATTTCTATGTTACAACTTGGAGCTTTCCTCTCTGAAAAAATTATAACACTTGGTTTCCAGCAGAAGAAGAAATCCCTGTGAGTTCTAAGAACCGCTATTTTAGAACTGTGGCTAGTTACTGTATGTACCTCAAGGGGGTCAAGCAAAGCACGGCACATTTCTGTCTTGTTTCGGAATGAATGATCTCTCCATGGTGTCTGTATACAAGTATGCTCTCTACTGGAGAGAATGGTCATTCTGCAAAAAAATATTAACTGTACATAAAGCATCTAAGACCTTCAACACAAATAAGACTATTACATCATACTAAAGACATTAGGTTATTTAATAATGCTATTTTGAAGGTTTTAAAATAGAGACAATGGGCAAGGGGAATATAGAATTGTGGACTACATGGCAAAATGGATGACACACTGTCAATCATGTCTTAGCTAGCACAGTCTTATCAATCTGCCTTGAATTCTATAACGTTCACTACGTGCCCATACTGGTCATATCTTAAAGTAAAATTACATCTGCATCTGTTTTTGTAAACCTTTTCACATTACTACATTCTGGTGCAGCGTTCTCATTCATTACACACAAATTTCCACAAGCGAAGTGAAAATCACTGTGCTGAGTGCTGAATAGCCTTGTTGAATGGACTCAGTATGGTCTTAGGGTTTCTCCACAAAAAGAAAACTACAATACAGTATCTGTCACTAATCTACTGACTCTTGGCGAATGGATTATGTTTCAATATTTTCTCAACAGAACAGAAACCTAATAAAAATTTTTAATGCATTTGAATCAAGCTGCTACTTTATTTGAATGCTTAAACAAACTCTTGTGCCTGACTAAAGTCACAACACATACATACCTATCTACCAAACTGCACAGTGTCACATACACAATTACAGTAATCCACGAACTTCATATATGAAGTCAATGAAGAAGAAAGACACTTACTTGACATCTTTGTATACTGTTTTTCTGAGTTCACGTACCACCTGCTGTATCTGTTGATGAGTTCTTGAGCAATAAAATATTTTTGGCACCCTGTAACAAACATTCAATCTACTGTCATTTTGTATGACTACTAGAACTTCATTGAGTGGTTTCAAAGAGAAAATATGCCGACCAACACACATGCCCCTCAACTTAGTGTTCATTTTATGTTCACTGTATAAAACAGTGAGTGTATGAACACAAAATTACAGAGACCTCTAGCCTTCAAACATGTGCTGTTCTGTGACTGTATATGTAAGTCAAGAGTTGGTAGCAGCTATGAAAAGGAACACAACATAACAGCAACAAATGGTACTGATAATATGCTTGAGTCATAAGTGTTGAAGTAAGTTTAAAAATCTTAGCATATGACCATAGAAAAATTTGTATGTGATATTCTTGCTTTACTGAGATTAGCTGTTTTTGATGAATTTTGTTTTTATAAGCAAAAAAATGTTGACTGTGTACACAACTTTTTCTCTAAACGGAGTTTATGCTAAACAAGGTTCCATTAAAATTTAAACAGACTTTATGTTACTACTAAATTATGACATTTAATAATCACGTTTCTAATAAAATAAAGATCCCACTTCTGAAGACAAAAGTGTTCCCTTGTAACTCACACACTGCATCCAGGTACTGTAACAATAGCTGACTATAAAACTCACAATTTCCAAGCAACAGACTGGTAACTTTTAAATTGTTTGAGTAGTACTCATTACATACTGGGGTTTTGTGTAACATGTCACTTCTTCAGATTGCTTGAAACCATCCTGGGGTGATAACCAACTCACATCCGATGTTAATTTTGATTGCATTGACATATCAGGTGCTTCATCTGTTTCAATTGGTAACTCTTCTTTATGTGAAACAGAATATGGTGACTGACATACACCATTTTTAAAACTCTGACATGGCATGGTTGAACAGTGCTTCAGTTCTTGTCCTGTAGTGTGGGTAGAGTCACATGTGTAAGTCACAGAATGTGAGGAAGTCCTTACAATATTAGACGAACCCTGGAAAACAATATCCCCAGTAACAGAGAATACTAACATTACCACCTTTTGGGAAGAGGTGCTGTGTAGCCTGGCAGATAAGGAATAATATTTTGGAAGAACCTACTGCTTAAATCATCAGGGATAAAGTTTCCCTGATACCTGTTCATTACACTTAAAAAATACGCATATTAGCGAATAGATAAACCTGACTACACATAAAGCAGATTAAGCCTCGGTCTCAGTTCACAATTTTTATGTACTAAATCATCCACTATCATTAACAGCTCAATGCATCCTTTCAAGATCATAATATACACACATGTGCAGCGTACTAAAAAAGAGACATAGTGTATGGAAGGAAATAACATTCGAGAAATCACCAAAAGTGACACGAAACAACAATTAATATTTTGTCAGTGGGTTGTCTCCTTCTGAACACACTGCCCATGTCTGTGGATTCACTTCTTGAATACACTGCATAATCTCTGGACTAACATCCTTTGTATTACTTGTGGATCTACAGTTTACACATTGGGTTTGTCTGAATTGCTCTTTTCAGGACAATCTGTAAATTAAACTCTGCATATTAAAATTAAATCAGATATCTGAATTAAGCATCCAGTTCACATTCAACAAAAAAGAAGCATATAATATAATATAATATAATATAATATAATATAAAAGCTGTCCCCTCTACAGGCCTGGCCATGCCTTTAGGGCTACAGGAGTTTGAGGCTCCCAGAATTTCTTGACAATTGGCACATGAAGGTGGCAAGGTTGTCAGCCCTATGCACCAGCTGCCTTTACACCAGGAGACATCCCTGGTACTCACTTCTGTTAAAGGCTGAGTTGACCCAGGTGCCACAGTGCGGCCATGAGTAAGTCAATGAAAAATCCCAGGGACCCCATTGAAAATTGAACCTCAACCAACTGTGCCACAAAGTACTCCAATATAATATAATATAATATAATATAATATAATATAATATAATATAATATAATATAATATAATATAATTTCACCATTTTCAGAAACTTCTTTGGACGCAACTGAAAATCCTCCATGTCGTCTTCATCATCATCATAATACACGATCACACGCCCTATGAAGAAGAAGAAAGTATGCTTAGTGAAGAGATTTTGCAGGTGTGTAATGAGCAATTGATCTAAGTACAAGTGTTGTTCCTTAAACGAGACAGCCTGATGGTTCGTCACATCACAAACAAAGACAGAATGAGGAATTTGAATACTGGTTGCTTGTACTGTCTAAATGCATCATTTGCAATTTTGCAAACACCACTGGCTCTAATGATCATGTATCGCTCACACAAATCTTATGTTAGAAATAATATCAGGATACTTCTGTATGTGCAAAAAATTATTTTTTCTTTATATTTACAGGGACTACTGAACCCATAACGGCAGAAATTAAACTCACCAAATTGCTGTACAAGCCCAATAACAAATTTTATAAAAATCTATTGCTTGTACTCAAACAAAGAAATACATATCGCCTACAGATAGGCAGAATGACACAACGTACTCAGCATACTGTCACTAGTCCACTAAGGTACTCTTTACTATTGTGACTGTTTCAGATGGTTTATTCAGTACTGCCAGTGTTATACACTTTGTACAAAGAATACAAGAGACTGATTTGTCCCTGTATATCCATGTACAATACTATATGAATCACCATTACAGCTTCATTTATTTTAATGTCCTTAGCACCCATGTCATCGTTCAGGTGGTTAATTGCCAGCCTCTCAAGCTGACGGCCAGGTGTTCGATTTCAGGCCAGTAGATGTGAGATTTGTGGAGCAAAAATTGGCATAAAGATAGGTTTATCTCTGCGTACTTCTGTTTTCTCCTGCGAGTATCATTCCACCAGCGCTCCATATTCATATTTCACTACTCTATCAACACCGCTATACGATCTTAAACCTTTGACAGTGTCCTTAAATAACACAACACCCCCCCCCCGGCCCCCTACATCCTTAGAATTCATGTACAGTTGAAGTTGGAACCCGAATAGATTGATGGAACAAGAAACTTTGTCCACCATAAATCCCACCTCGACTGACCTGTAACCGAACCCCGGCCTCCATGATGAGACTTGCTACTATCTGCCTGAGCAGTGCTACAGTCTGGATGTTCCAGGTCCGCCATTATCCTACACCAGGAAAAACGACAAGCACCCGCTAGCCGCAGCGCTAAAAATACAGTGAAATGAGGCAAACCAATCCAAGAAACAGAGCAAATATATGTACACAGTTGCTTCGCTCCACTATAAAGCCCATATGTATTCAAAGACATGAACAGAAATTAAAATCCGTACAGACCGCAACAGTTAACCTTCATAAACTCACACTTTGAGCAGCCATGTATATCTAAATAGGGTGAAAAGAAGGGGTTGACATTCATATAGCAGTCATATGAAAAGCTTGCATCAATTAAAATCAGGGTAAAACGAGATGAGAGTTCCCATTTCAATAACTGCGGCTACTGCTAAAACAGAATAAAAATGTCTGAAATAGGTAAGATATTGCTGCTTGCTATTTTCACACCGTTATATAGAAATCGCGGCATTTCGTGAGTGGCGTCCGGAAAGAACAGAATGTACACCTGCACACCACAGGTCTTAGCATCCGCACGCGTGTACTAATTTTTTAAGTAACTAACAACAATGAAATTTGACATTAAAATCATGCTAGTGGAGAAATCCAAAACAAAAATCTAATGTTTCACAGATTCCATGGGGGTCACAAGGAGAAATTTTTAAATGGGTGCAACACTAAAGCAATTATCTTGGGATCCTGGAATGTTGGACAATAGATCCCTTATAGAGGGCAAATTTTAATGCAAATACAATGATCCGCATTGTACGCGAAGAAACCGAACGTACCTGAGTATAAAATTTGGTATGATGGGAATTACAATGGTGTGCTCAAATGCCGTGAGAAACATTTTACTTGTTGAAAATACAGATACGATAATAAAGCAACAACTGCGATATCCGGCAACGGATGATCCGGGAACCTCCATTAACCAAAAAACGACTAACAAGCCCATTTCATTTCAACAGTCCATCAACCGGCAGCAGTGCTGTGTATACAGTGATTTAGAACAGTGATATATTGGAGAATTTTGGCTTTTCTTTGGGATTATGCACAAAGTGTGTCACTAATGTGATGAGAAGAGAACAGAAGAAAGCGCGGCAGATAAAACAGGACAGGATCTTAAGTGGCAAATCAAATGGTTAGTTCTGTCAATAAGGCTGCCGGGTACGCTAATATGTACATTATATAGGCTATAACGTTCTAATATTCAGAACATTATGATATCCGGCAAACCCTTTGGTTCCGGACGTCGCCAACTTTTACTGTGTAGGTAGCCTATATGTCTTTGTGGTTATGCTACAAACAAAAGGAAACCCCCACATGTCGCTATACTGTGTTCTGTCCAGTTTCATTGTTAGTTTATGTTGGGAGATGGGAAGCTGATTTTCAAGCACACACAAAAACATTTTCGATTAATGAAGAGGAATGTCAAATGGGTTGTTGCAGTATGACCGTAAAGAGTGTACGTTGATAATTGCTAATGCCTATTATGGCAAATGATGTTAATCTCTGAAACACCCTGTATCTCCTAACAATCTGAATTGAACCTAATCAAATCTAAAGCAACCCTGTGCAACCACAACTAAAGATCATTTGTGGGAAACAGATTATGAAATCTATCAGGCGGCGCGAAATCCGTAGATTTAACATTTGGATAAAAATGTGCTCAAAAGTTTCCCATAGCTGTCACTAATTATTAGGCATCTCCCTCAACTTCATAAAATATTTCCTACAGCACACTCACCAATTACTACGCAACTCTCTCTACTTTATTGAACGCTTCCTACAGCACAATGACCAATTACTAGGCATCTCTTTAACTTCATCAAAAGCTGTCGAAAGCACAATGACAAATTCGTAGGCATATCAACTTTACATTACTTACAGCAAACAGTTCTGCTTTGTGGGGAATAAAAAAAAACAGGCCTTCATCTTTGTAATCTCAGAGTCGTCAAGTAGCAGCCTCGGGCCCATGACTACGGCCGACCTTAAGAAAAATGGCTTTCTAGCGGAAACTCACATTCTAGCGAACAACATATTCCAGACGACAGGCGACGTCAACTCCACTGTTGCGCAAGCCTACGAACTTGTATAAATTAACCACTTCGCAACACTCAACCAACAAAATGCACAATATTGTCCCTAGATATTTCTATTATAGTATCATACCATAAATATCCCTGCATGTTTCGATCCACAAGGGATCATCTTCACGGAACCAACCGATCGAAACATGTAGCAATATTCAGTGTTATAACGTAAATATTCCAGGAAGAACATGCCTGTGAACTAAATGGCTGCAAGCATCCCCCAGATTCAGTTTGGTAATCGTTCCTTCAAGAATATAATTCTGATTTGTTACTGTCGTCCCCAGATTAATAAATTCTGCAAAAGGCTTAAAATCAGGTGTGTGTGGATTTACATGCTTCCTGAAATCAGTTACGTGAAACAGGATGTAGCTGGCTCAGAGATGCACAAATTTTGAAAAAAATCTAGGAGCCACCTCAAAATTATAGACGCCAGATGGATAACATGAAGTAAGCTCCATACTGACGACCCACAAATATAAGGCGCCACCGTACAAAATCTAGACGCCAGGGAGAAGCGGCAAACGGAATTTGTGCATCGCTGGCTTAGCTGTTTGTATAAACTGATGTGAAACAGGTGGCAATTAATTTATCCTTCTGTAGAAATCGATGTGAAAGAGGTGGTACTTGTCCTTTTTTAGAAACTGACGTAAAACAGGGGGTAGTTATCTTTTTGTAGAAGTCGATGTAAAACAGGTGGAATTTAATTTATCCTTTCGTAGAAATCGATGTGAAACGCGTGGTACTTTAAGACTTCCTTTTGTAAAAATCGATGTAAAACAGGTGGTACTTAATTTCCTTTTGTAGAAACAAGTGGCATTTAGCTTAGCCTTCTCCATAAATGGGTCCTTTAAGCACATACAGTCGCTTCAGTCCACAATCATTATTTTTCTATTCTGATGAATTCAGTTCTATGTGAAGTTCAAAATAGACGTGAGGATGTTCCAAACTTTGTGAAAAGAGTATGGTGATGTAGGTTGCCTCCCCCCCCCCTCTCCGCTCCCACAAGATGGAATACACGCGACCCTAAACCTAATTATTCGGGCCAAATGCTGAGCAAGAATGCGTCAACGCTTAAATTGGACTTACCCTGCGCTGAGTTTTAAATTACATTCTGTAATCACATCCGCTCACATCGCTCTCCCCTCCCCCTCAACAAACATGCATCTAGAACATTTCACAATTACTCTCTCCACCCAAAACAGAACCCTCTTTAAAAGCAACACAGATTTTCAAAATGTCACAAACAAGACGTATGCTATATTGGGGAACCATCTCGTTCCTATCGTACGCTTCGGGTAACTTTACGTAAGATCATAATGAGCAATTGTGTTGTGTAAATGTGTCACTTTGGTTATTTTGCTTGTTGGTTGGCAACATATTTAAGTAGGTACGTGCTGTATTACTGTTGTGTACAGTTGTTAGTTTTACTTGTAAAGGTTAAGGTAAAGGTAAAGCCATCCCTACACAGGCCTGGACAGGCCCTTAGGGTTCCAGGAGGCTGAGGCTCCCAGAACTTCTAGACAATCAGCACATGAAGGTGATAAGGACGTCGGCCCTAGGCAGCGGCCGCCCTTACCCCCAGGAAATAATCCTGGTACTCGTTTCTGTTAGAGACCGAGTCGATCCCAGGACCATAGTGCGGCCGGAAGGATTAAGTCAATTAAAAATTCCAATGACACCATCGGGAATTGAACCCGTAACCTTCCGGCTTGTAGCGCAGTGACTCAATCAACAGTTGTGTTTGTATATTGCTAATCCGTGTTAACTTTATTTAAGACCACAATGAGGATTTGTGTTGTGTACATACGTCACTTTGATACTTCCCTTGTTGGTTGATAACATATTTTACGCAGGCAGGCCTACACGTTCAATAATTGTTGTGTGCACAGTTGTTAGTTGTGCTTGTTCGATGCTAATTTCAATGCTATTAAGCTTTTAAAGCCTAGCGGTAAATTTACGTACCACCAGGTTTAACATTAAAAAATTCTACGTGGTGTCCACATTGCGTTTATGTGTTTTGTACGGATCTCAGAACAAACAGCAACTTTTGCCTTATAAAACATTAAGAGACTGGTTTTTATAACCGAAGTGGAGAGTGTTTACAGCGCGGTACGCACTGAGTCCTTATCTAAAACAGATACGCTTCGTCTTTAAAGGGTTAATCTTGTTATATATGGCCCTGTTAGGGACCGTGACCAGTGGGGGTGTAGATATAACAAAGAACTGTTATGATTTTTTTCAAACAGCCCAGATTCTCAGTGGCAATCAGAAGTGCAAGATTACGATGGGCTGGCCATGTTACAAGAATGGAGGAAAATTCTGTGCCTAGGAGACTGATATATATGCAACTGGAAGGACCAAGAAAAGTGGGAAGACCGCGCGCCAGGTGGAGAGATGATGTGGGAAAGCATGCAAGGATGCTGGGTATAAGGAGTTAGTGGGAAGAGCCATGAGTCGCGAAGAATGGAGGAAAGTTTTGAAGGAGGCCAAGACTCTCTATTAGTTGTAGCGCCGATGCTGCTGATGATGATGATGATGATTAATCTTGTTGGACAGTTCCGACATCAAAAGCTGTATTAACCAAGTCAGTGTAGCGGCAGGCCTCTATTATGTGGGTAAGAAGTTTGAAACTCGACCGGTTTACTGGCTACCCTAAAGGATATTTGTAATTCTTTAAGTCTGTACCGTTGAATAACACCATACCAGTACCTTTAAATAGGCCACGACCACTTACTTCTAAATCACTCCTCAGGCAATTCGCGATTAAATGCATTGTCCTATCTTATTCTTTGCAGCGGAAACAGTCACTAAATTATCTAACAATAAATCGAAATTTTGTGTTCTGAACGGACTTTCCCACGTGCTGTAAACACTTCGTGCTTCACTGCTACCTGGCAGAAGGACGAGCAATAAGAAACAGCACCCTACAGAATACAGTCAAAATCCGATTCACCGTCACTGTTTTTTTTTCACCGCAATTTGTGGCCAATTGAAACAGGATATTCCAGTTCACAGACTTGCATGGGCGTTAGGTGACAGTGGCGCTGTATCGAGGTTTGACTGTACTTAACAAGACTGGATATGATTATGATACAACGTATTTCGGGAAGTCAAATTCATATATAGCCTTACGTTACATAAAGAAGGCTTCGTTTTGGATCAATATTAGTGGCAGTCGGAACTGCCTGCCAAGTTTTAGTGGAAGTCTCCCAAACAGAATTTAAAGAAAATCTGTGAAGTTGTTAATGACTGCCTACGTAGGAAAGAGGGATATTTGGACCCACCAAGAAATTAAATAGTACGTGGAGAATCAAAACAAATACTGAGCACAATAAATTGATTAAAACCAAACTATAATTAACTTTATTAAAGCACAAAGACTAAGCTGGCTTGGACACATTCACCGAATGGATAGTGACAGGACGGTCAAAAAACTTCATGGGCGGAAACCAACATCCACGAGACCACAAGGCAGACCAAAACTCAGATGGGAAAATGACATAAAGAATGATCTAATATAAATTAAATTAAATTAAATGATTGGAGAATTTGCATCCAGGATAGAAACAAATGGAAAAGAATAGTTGAGAAGGCCAAGGCTTTCACTGTATGAAGTTGTAACGCAAGAAGAAGAAGAAGAATATAAAGAATACGCAGGAGCGTCCGTTTATGTCCCTGAGTGAAGACAATAAGCCAGTGTGGGCACACAGTATCACAGTTGACTATCTTTCTGCAAAGCTCTCTCCTACAGAATTTCACAGAGTCCAGTCATTATCTACACATGCGTGCTGGCAATATATTTTGTAACGTGTTCCACACTCCCTGCATATAAAGCTATCAGGCCTTTAAATGATCGATGCTGAACAAGATAATGACATAGACGTCAATTAAAATCCTTAATTAATCCTTAGATTAAAACTGTAGGAACTGTACGAAATTTAGTAATGTTTTGTAGATTTGTATTGTCTGATTTAATTAATTATTAAACGTCAAAACCCCAAGGTGCTGCAAGTGCACCACCTTGCATCTCGCTGTCGGCGCCTCCGGACCTACGATTTATGATACAGACAACACGAAAGTCTGTCTATGATGTACGTGAAGTAGGATTTCTGGTTCGTCATAGTGACTAAACATCAAAATGAGTGCCTAACCTTAACATCTCCGATATCGAATTTCACCGCAACTGGATTAACGATGTGTGACATAAGAACTTACACCGTATCTGAGCCACGTCTCTGTCAATGCTCTGTTACTACCACGAACAACCAGTCAAATGTTAATCAGCAACAGAAACTGAAATACAGAATCTACGTACCTAAGTAACAAACAATACCGAACCAAGCAATGGTGCAGTACGCTAAGATCCAACCTCGTCATAGGGGACACACGATTTTTCAATAGCATTCAGGCAGGCAGGCAGGCAGGCAGGCAGGACACGAGGGAGAGAGTAAATGGGGTAGATAGGGTGGGATGGTCAAAATTCAATTACAGAGAACTCGTGTTCTGCGCCTCCATTACCTCACCCCATGCCCACCAAATGACATCACTGTCTCTTGCAAAGGCAGTTCCCACTACCCTTCTTGTTCCACCAATGGAAGGGATATCTCTGCGTGTCTCTTTCAGCCAACCAGGAACACCGATCCCATCCAAACAGCCAATAGGAGTTCCTGCTGTTGCCATGGTAACAGCATCCTTCCCTCCCTCCTCCCATGAGGCGCATCATTCAATAGCATCACTTGGATAGGGGAGACGGTATATCAAAGGGTGCATCCCTGCAACAGTGCACTATGACCAACACAGTCTTACTTTACTGTCAAAGTACGAACCGTCCACTATTGTGCGTAAAGTACACAAACTGCAATAGTAATAACACAAAAAATACGGAAGACAACCAGCAGTTTATTACGTACGAACCCACTCATCGGCTACCCATAGTCTAAGTATCAAATGCAATCTGGCAAGTGTAGTACAGCTTTATTAGCGAAACAATTCGTTTCCATTTTATAGACAGGCAACACTTCGGCTTAAAAGAAAGACATCGTCAGGCTAATTGAATAAAACGTGCAGAGAAAGGTCACAAAGTTAACTTTTCCACTGTATTTGTCCAAAACTCCAAAGTTGTGGTGATGATGTCCGCTGATGGTGTTGTCCGCCGTGGTGTGCACATCCTCACCAACATGATTTACGTGTGGTTCTCAAGGGTAGACATGAAGCAAACAGCCCGCACCCTGTGACAGGGCTGCAAAAAGTGGTGACAGCAAGTGTGGTCCAACGCTGGGTTGCTACATCACTACACCTCCTACGGCTAGTGCAGTATTAACCCTTCTATACTAACAGTAACATAATTATAGTTCAAGATTCAGTTCGTACCGCGCAGTAAACATACCGCCTCGGTTATAAAAACCAATAAGTTAATGCAGTAGACAGAAATAATCGCGGCTTGTTCTGAGGAAGAGACAAAGCACATAAATGTATTCTGTGGGCACAACACGGAATTTCTGAATGTTAAGCCTGGTGGTAAGTAATGTAACCAATAAACTTTAAGGGGCTCACTACAATGAAAAGTCATCCGTTCAAGTGTAACGATTTGTCGTTTATTATGTACAGTACTAGCAAAAGTACAATGACTTTTATCAGACGCGTTCGCAAAATTGTGAAAAGCAACTATTCGTTTCGTCACGTCTGGCTGTCTGTCTGTCCGTATGGAACAACTCGGCTCCCACTACAATGATTTTCATGAAATTTGATATTTTGAGTGTTTTTTTAAAAAATATGTCGAGAAAATTCAAATATCACTAAAAGTTGACAAGAATAACAGGTACTTTACATGCAGACCTACGTGCATGTATGATATCTCGCTGAGTCCTTCTTAGAATGAGAAATTCTTCGGACAAAAGTTGTACAGAAAATAAAAACACACATTTTACATTCGATAACTCTTTCTCCGAAAATCGTGCCGTTTATGAGATAACATGGAAAAATATGATAGAGACAGACAGGCCACAGATGACAATATAACACGGCGAATGCGCTTTGCATGCTGGATAACTAATGCTACAGATACACTCAAAATATGTAACACTTACTGCTTTTCCACGGTAACAATGGTTACGCGAACGCGACTCGGTGTTACGTTACACGCACGTTGCCTGCCTTGTTCACACACATATACTCTTTTATGTGGTTATCCATCTTTACACTGGTTTCGCAATTGTACCTTCTGTTAGCCGTCTTAAGCCCCTCTACACGTACCACACCTACTCCGCATCTTGGCCACGCAACGTATTTATAAATTTCGTGTAATTCTCACATTAAAAGCCAACTGTTTCCCTAAACATCATTTACCGACGGCCTTTCATAATGACCACTGTGTACAGTGTGAGGTTGGAATTGAAGTTTTAAATATGCACTATAATTTAGATGAATCACAGTCTTCAAAAGGTTCAGACTTCGGTCTGTAGGCAAACTGCCCTGGCGTTCTCCAGTCTCTCCAGGCAAATTGCAGGACTAACTAAGCAACTCCCTGCAGCGAAGTCCTTCTTGAGAAGCTAACAGTTCCTCAGCTAGTATAAATTCCCTGCATTCTGTGGAACCCGAAGTTTCATTACCATGGTCACAAAAGCCCGCCATTTGTCCCTATCTTCAGCAATATCAGTCCATGTCCCCACCATATTACGTCTTGAAGACCCATTTTAATATTATCCTCCCATCTACGCCTACGTGTTCCAAGTGGTCTTTTTCCCTCAGGCTTCCGCATCCGAATGAAACGGTAATATTTTACATTAGGTCAATACCACTGCCTTCTAAAGTTTTCCAATTTGTCTTTCACCAGTCATTCTACAGCTGTACTACATAGTCTTAGCTACTGATAAAATACACCGCTGTTCCTATGCATGACATGAAAGTATATGGGGAGAGTGAGGTACAGCACCACGCATTCTTAATCTCGGCACTACATGGAGATGATCAGTTTCACGCCCCGGACGCTTTACCCCTGCGAAAGGCACCCATTAAATGGGAAGCTGGGTGGACCACATAGCCGGTCTGGACGTTATGGATACGACAGAAACCTCTAGCACCTACATGGAATCGAACGCCGGACCGTCCAGCTCCAGGCCTGCTCACAACACTGACCACGCTAACACGACGCCCGAAGCAACTGACAATGTCATTAAATAAAACAAGAATAAACGGGACCTCAATTAAATACGGAAAAGTATCTGTAAGGCAAGTAATGTACGAGTAGTTACTGTGATTAACCTTTTAAAGCCTAGCGGTAACTTTACGTACTACCCGGTTTAATATTCAAAAATTCTAAGTGGTGCCCACATTGCGTTTATGTGTTTTGTATGGATCTCAGAACAAACAGCAACTTTTGCCTTATAAAACATTAAGAGACTGGTTTTTATAACCGAAGTGGAGAGTGTCTACAGCGCGGTACGCACTGAGTCCTTATATAAAACAGATACGCTTCGTCTTTAAAGGGTTAATTAAGCATTACACCACGAAGACGGAATGGTGGAGATGGTTACAGTTACGGGAATTACTAACGTTGCCACCACATGCATAAAAATGAAGAGCTTCACGCCTCGCCGCTTTACCCATGGGCAAAGAGACCTTGGTACACAGTGAAAGGCAGTCTGGATGGGCGATAGGCGGTCTGAACGCGGTCAGGAAATTAGTAATTTCTGTCCCTGCCCGGAATCGAACTCCGATTCCGCGGTTTCTAGCCCGAAGCTTAGTCACTGTACTAAGTGAACCGTTAAAAGTCTATTAAATGAGGCCGCTAATGCGCTTCTTCCAACAGCCTTTTATTAGACACTAAATACCGTGTTGTCGTAAAACCTTTCGTCAGCACAGAAACGACAAGAAATCTCTGTTACAGCGAGTCGCTCCACTGACCGTTCGTAATTAATTGGCTGTGCGGCCGGCAAATTGCAAATGAAATGGCGGCTTCTCTCTCCATTAAGCCCGGTCTCCTAGATACTTAATTCCCTGCCCAGATATTGAAAGCGAGTCTCCCATCCTCCCCGGCTACATAAGGTCTCACACAGTTTTGGTGCTTAGAACTACGTGCAACAAGGGTGTAACTGACTTTGCCGTTCGCAAAGGAGAACTCGGATGGTAGAATAGGCGGAAGAAAGTTATCGCCGTGCTACGTTTCAGGCTTCCGCTGCTGTACGTCCAAGAACAGCGAAGGCCTAAAGCAGTGGTTACCAACCTCGGGTCGCGACCCCAATCAGGGTCGTGCGGCGGGGGTCTGACGTAGGGTTGCGAGAGGATTTTATGGAGTACTCGATAATCATGAAAAATATCAAAATTTGAATTTAAATTCAAACGGATTGATCGAGAAAATGCAATTATTGAATTTGTGTTTAATAATTTTAAACACACTAGAGAAATTACATTTTAAATAACTAAAGAACACACTTTGATGTTTTTGTTTAGAAGCACACGATTTGTGTAACCAGCATATGTACGAGATATTTAAATAAAGATATGTTTCTTGCATGTTTTGTGTATTTAATACTGTCCCAGAAGTATTTGATTTGACAAGTAACATTAAAAATTTAATATTTTTTTAATAAGTGGCAACGTTAAGTAGCGTTCAAGAAAAGGCATTAGTATTAGTTCACTTATAGTAAACACCACTGACTATTGCCGTTTCCATGGTAGGGTCACGGGTCACATACCATTTGCTACTTTAGGGTCACACACAACAAGGTTGCGAACCGCTGGCCTGAAGTCATCCCCGTGCTCAAACATCACGACAGGTAAACGGGGAGCAGAATGGATGCAAGGCTCCACCAATGCGTTAACCTCCATACTGCATAGAGGTAAAATGTCAGCTTCCCGCACCCACTGCCTCTGACCGGGTAAAAAGCTCAAACATGCATTGCGTGCGAAGCCGGACGGGCCACGAAGATGACATACAGTGAACGGGTCGTAACAGTCAATTGCATAACGATACTGTGTGAACTATATACCGCAGCATTAGTTCATTGCTTGGATAAAAGGCACAGATTATGTTTCATCTTATGTCATGGTAGGACGCAGAGATCGTGGCCTACTTGAAGGTGATCTTCCGAAATTCACTCAGAAAGACGAAGGGAAAACATTACCTTTATCGAATGTGCCCAGCTGAATAGACTTCTTCCCCCATTTTTACCTCAGAATGGAGACAAATTCAACCTGCACGACTCGCTCCCAGAATGCTGTATGACAATAGATAAAATGAATAAATCTAAATCCAATTTCCACAGTTTCTATATTAATAAATACAATATGATAGGAACTGATTCGGCTGAAGTTAGCCATTATCAAGTCAATTCCAGACGTTTTTCTAGTTCCAAACCCACTGAATAGAATGCATTTACAAAAACATTACCAATTTTGTAACCTCGTCCATGACTCAGCATATCAGTTTTGCACTTTCGTCCAAATTCTGCGGCCATATTCCTCACCAAGGTGTTTCCCCAATATAATTAAAATAATATGCAATTGCATAAAAGTGTAAAAATATAAGACGGTAAAAAGACTTAACCAGGAGTAAGATTAAGTAAATAAATAAATTTTGTTGTATTGGTCAATATTTAATTACGTGTTCTGCACCTCTACGGCCCTATATAGACCCAGTAGGTCTCATCTGATGAAAAGTGGGATTTTGTTTTCCCAGGGGGATACTACGTCCCTAGTTACGCTGCCTAAGTTTCTTGGTGGTTATTACTGCCATAGTTGTAGTAGTGGTGGTATCAGTACACCACTGGGATATTTCCTGTTATACCCCCCCCCCCCCACTTTTTTTTGCTACAAACGGGTATGTTGTAACAGAGAGAGAGAGAGAGAGAGACTAGGCTGACGTCTAACCTAAGCCCCTCTCGTAAGAAAGGAGGAAAAAGCATAAAAAAGAACAGCATGCGACTTAAATCATTGTAACATGCAAGGCAGAATGCTCAGCCTTGCATGTTCTACCACTCTTTGTTCGGTGCTGAGAACGAACGCAAACCAGTAAGGCATTACCACTGCCCGGTAAAACCACTTAGCAGGCATCAAGAGAACCCCTATAGAACTCTGTGAGCCTGGGCAGCAACACACTCCCACCCCTCCTTACCCCCGACCCCCCACCCCAAGACCTTTTCATCAACAGCGGTTTCCCAGTAAAAAGCCGTCTCATATCCCTCTGAGTCACATGACTTCACTTGTCCTGCAGCTAGCCAATTTATAATCATCAGAGCCGTGGTTTAGCCCCATTTCCGAACTGAATCAATCTTGTAAGTCCACTGTAGAGTACACAATCCTAAAGGGCTGTGGTAGGAAAATTAAATGGAATGGTCGCCTAAAATCTCTTAGTTTTTAAAAAAAGACCCTCTTCCTTACAAAAAGCGTCAAAATATGAAGGCAGAAATCAAGGCTTATGAGACTGAACTGCAAGTTAAGAACAGAAACAGCTTTACCAAGACGCAAGCCCGAGGGCGAGCTAGTGCAAGGAAAATCTACTTTCTCTAAATCTCTAATCTTCTTTAAATCTCTAATGTCGGGCGGAACGTGGCGGTCGAGGGCGTAGTATCAACTGCAGATGTTATTTGGTGTAGAAAAGAACGACGGCTGCGCACTGGGTCCGGTACATCCCTCAAGGAACTGAGTAAATCCGCGGGAATTCCAATTAGGATCGACCATCTCCCGAATAAACTGCCAAGTCCTGCACGTACGTATAAGATAGACTAAACCTTTGTCTCCACACCGAATATCGAGATGGAGTGGTTAGTAATCTTTGTTTTGTATTCTGGCAAGTCCCAGAATTCCGTAGTCGACCTGCAGCTTTAATATCCTGAGATTTTACGTGGTTTTCCAAAGGAAATGTTTGTATAATTTATAAGTCACATTTGGAGACGGTATATGAATGGTTGACTACGTGAGAATGCTCTTCACTCAGTGTTTAACTAACAGCGGTAACTTCAGATAACATGAATAGGTATGCAAAAAAATGTCTTAGTATGTGACAGATGGCATTAATTGTCAGACCGCCTCGACATGCACGTGCTTTCACCTATAACAGACTGACAGTTTTCGACATGGTGTCGTCACACGCCTTCGACATGCATACCTATACTCGTACTTTACCTACAAAAGACTCTGTGCGTGACAGATGGGGTTAACCGTCAGATGTCCGTGACATGTAGAAGAAAATGTGCAATAATACCCCAGTTTTTATTCTCACAGATTTTTACAATTAGCATACATATAGCAACAGAATATATATATCGGTGTGTAACAGGTACAATAGGGTTTCTGCTACAAAACGATCAGTACTTTTATATCAAATTTAAATTTGTTTACTGACAGAAATATAAATTACAAAGGTATGGAAAAGGGCGTCTTTGGCATTTGCGTTGTGAAAGATGCAGTAGCATTTTGTGCGAGGCATGCGTTCCCGAGAATCTCGCATAAATTCAAGGCTAAATTTCCCGACTGAAATAATTGGAAAGTATCGAGCGATGTGTTCTCGGAGCACACAAATCTACTGCCAGTGTAACACATTTTTGTTTTTAAACACAATTTTAAGCACAATATAAATAAATAAACAAACAAACAAACAAACAAACAAACAACAAAAGCCAAATTCTTTGGATTCGCATTATTTCAAATCTGGCGCATAAAACGAGATTTACTAACTTTTTACATCGCAATATTTCAAATTCGCATATTTGAAATTTGCATAAAATCCGACCGCAATGTACATTCTTTCACCCATAAGACACCATCAGTGCCTGACGGCCTTAACATGCACACAAATCTTAACTACCACCAGTATCAGACTCTTTCTAAGTCTCACGGACTGCAGACTATCTCACCAAGTTGATGTGTTCGCCTGAGATTATAAGAGGTTCGCGTCCAATTTCTGACAAGTTTTTACAACATTATCTAAAAAACCGCGATTTATACCTTGCACCCCACGCCGATCATTTCTACGCATTCTTCCTTTTGTCTCTATAGACTACGACTCATGAAAGATGCAACGACTGTGTTTCTCTGTACGACTGCACACACACATACACACACACACACACTCGCGCGCGCACGCACACACACTCTCACACGCATGAACACACACACACACACATTGCCGACTCCGTTCATCAGAACAGCGACGCTTATTAAAAGCTGAGGTAAGCAGCCCAGCCTCTGCCAGGTGGGACAGGAACAAAAGAGCCGAAGTATAAGAAAAGAACTGTGCGCAACAGAGACACCAGGGTTGTCCAAAGATTATTAATTATGTCGCTGCAAGTTCAACACATTACTTCCCAGGCCCTGATGATGCGCACTCAGATGCCAGTCGAGCCGCAGCTCTTACACATGCACGTATACACACACGAAGGGTGACACTGTTGTCTTCAACTGCGCATTCCGTGAATGGATTTTTAAGACTTCAGTAAAAAAAAAAAAGTAAAGCAATCCCTATACAACAGACCTGGACTGGTCCCTAGGGTTCCAGGAGGTTGAGGTTCCCAGATTTACAGACAACTGGCCCACGAAGGCGGTGAGGTTGTCAGCCCTACGCACCGGCCACCTTTACCCACCAGGAAATATTCCTGGTACTCGTTTTCTGTTAGAGATTGAGTCACCCCAGCGCCACAGGGCGGCCGGAAGGATTAAATCAATGGAAACTTTCAATAACTCCATCGGGAATCAAACGCGCGACCTTCCGGCTTGTAGCACAGTAGTTCTAAAGGATAAGTAAGTACATATGTCAGCGATCTTTTCGACTGAATACATAAAACGTTCACTCCACCTTTAGGTTCCATGAAAGAAAGTTAATTCTATGACAACCAGGATGGAGATACGAAAGAAATGAATACCACCAATTTCAACGGGTTTTCCCCTTATATGTTAAAATGATAATCAACGATTAATAAGTCACATAAAACTGGGTGAAAGCAGTTTAAATATAATGAGGCCACGTTCATAATCTCGACAAATCTGCTTAGACGTAAGCACAACGTAGTCCTAATGAAAGTGCTTCTGCTTAGCATTTTGGACAGCACTGCTATAGGATACGGAGCGGTCTCCACTGTGAAATTCATATCCTTGTCCACGCCGCTACCCCTCCTCCCTCTACGCCAAACTCTGCATACGGGATTATTAGCATTCAACCCCCCTTCCTTTTACCCCCTGAAATGCCACTCGCAATGGAATGTATTTCAACACAGAACTGGGGTATAAAAATTACAGGAATTCTCCAGTTGTCCTTTTTTTTTAAAATTTGTCGATTAACTACCCCTTTATCATACGCATTCTTTCTTTCCTCGTTTTACTTCTTCCTATTGTAGGGGTGGTTTGAAATCCGATAAAATCGAATGTGAACCCATTCTTGTATAACTGTAATTAAACAGTGTTTGACATTCTGATATTCATATGTGATACGTTTTATATTACTAAAATGTAGACTAATCGTCTTGCATTCTGAGAAAGTAGAACACTTCGTAATGTAATAAGTCTTTTATATCAGGTTTCGCAAGTTAAGACCGTCCGGTATGTTCTAATCCAAAATTAATTCTGGAACTGTGAATTATTTAAACATTTTGTAGGACTCCTTGGACAGGGTCTTTCCAATCGCAAGGCCTTACCCTACACATAACAACACATAATAAGTATAAAAATGGGAACACAGATCATGATGTTAATTTTTTAACACAACACCGAAAAATGACAACAAAGACCCATGGTGCATATTTCTAATTTAACCTTTTAAAGCCTAGCGGTAACTTTACATACGACCAGGTTTAACATTAAAAAATTCTACGTGGTGCCCACATTGCGTTTATGTGTTTTGTACGGATCTCAGAACAAACAGCAGCTTTTGCCTTATAAAACATTAAGAGACTCGTTTTTATAACCGAAGTGGAGAGTGTTTACAGCGCGGTACGCACTGAGTCCTTATATAAAACAGATACGCTTCGTCTTTAAAGGGTTAATTTATTATTTACTTAATGACGCGCCCAGAGTCATATTATGCAGCGCCGAATAACAGGAAATAATGAAGATTACGGCCCAATGGCGTAGTACCCGGGCCATTTGCTTGGATGAACACAGAAAAAACCAGGACACAACGACCATCAGGATAGACGGCCTCCCAGGCGAAGCTGAGTGCTAAGAAATACAATTTCCAGCACAACAGCCACACCTTTCCTAATTGTAAAATCTTGGACCAAGAAATTACTCTATTTCTCCTTCACACACTATGTCGTCTTCATTGCGGATGGATCAGGAATGAACCCACGACAGACCTCTACACTGAATAGACAGGCAAGTGGGTCTCGGAGACCGTCTTGAGCACGGTGACTACAAAACATTCCAGCCCCTGCCAAGAATGGAACTTCGGCCGTCCTATCCGTAGCCATATACGGACTGTGCTATCCCGTCCCGTGTTTCCATAACAAAATTCACGTCCAGACGATAGTCCATCTCCCGTACAGGTCAAACGACACGAGGTATATAAAATACAGCATCAAAAACACCCAGCTGAGAGGCACAATATAATTATCTGCTGGCTGGAGGCATACATCAACACTACGCACTGTACACTGCACACAGTGTCACAGCGAATGACAATATCGGTGTATTCACTGCTTTCATGTTGACTTTACAAAAACATGAGATGTGTAATACAAAACAAGTATTAAAAGCATTTGGCTTACATAGTGCCAAAAGATTAAACCTTAGGCCTGTAGGTTTTAATACTGTTACAACAGCAAGCAGACCTAGCCCTTGATACGGGGGCGTACAAATTCCGTTCGAAAATTTACGGCGATCCGTCAGTAGAGTCAATAAATGGAAATATTTCGCTTCGTCGCCCCTCCCCCCTACAAAAGCTGCATGCGTTTCAGATATATCTAATAATAAATAACACTAAAACCCTAAAATGAAAGGCGGTCGCGTTACCTTCCATCTGGTATTCACACAGCTGTCATGTTAAAAGGACAGTATTCGTAACACGGAGTTAACTAACCTAGTGTAGCAGAGTCCTTCACAAATCAACTGTCGCTTATAGCCACATTGCTCATTAACATGCCTTTAACTAGTTCAGTACAGCGGAGTCCTTCAGAAGTTAACAGTGGCTCACAGAACCACTGCTGGTAACAGGAAGTTAACTGATTCGGTAGGCTACAGCGCAGCCTTTTAGGAGTTAATTGTAATTCACAGTCCTACTAACGGTAATATGGAATTAACTAATCCAGTACGCCTGCAGCAGAGCCCTTCCTGAGAAGCTAAGAGACCGTCAGAATACTACTGGTAATAACAGAAACTTGAGTAATTCAAAGGTAGCAGTCATTCAGAGCACAATTATCAGTAACTGGGAGTTAACTAATGCAATACGGCAGATTAATTTTTCCGAATGTAACAGTTGCTCACAGCTGTATGTGTGTGCGTGCGTGCGCGTAAGTGCGTGTGTGTGTGTATGTATGTATGTATGTATGTATGTATGCATGCATGCATGTATGCATGTGTGTATGTATGTATGTATGTATGTATGTATGTATGTATGTATGTATGTATATATGTATGTATGTATGTATGTACGTACGTATTACGTATGTATGTATGTATGTATGTATGTATGTATGAAAGTATGAAGGTACGTACACACGTACGTATGAACGTGTGTATGCACGACAACAAATGCGCGTAATATCCATAACTTTGTCCAAAAATACGCATTTTTCTATAAAGAATTAGCCCTAACAGCAGTAACGTAATTTTGCACATACAGTTCATAATTACATCACATTCGTGTGCAATATGTGTTTGCAAGTAAAAACAAATATTAGAAGCAATTAGTAGGTGTTATTATCATAATAATATTAAACATAAACACATCAAAGATAATTAGTTTATTTTAAACAAAGCATTAATTATCTATGACTACACCCGTCAATTAACACGTTGCAAATTTTGCTATAGGCTTACGTAATAAGCGGTGAGATAAATTGTCAACAAACAGTTCACAATATTCTCTGGGAGCAGGAGGGAGCTGCATCAACTGAAAGGGAACACACTGCTGCTGTGGCTTTGTTACTACATGATCAGTAACAAAATCATTTCTCACGACAGCAAGAAACACTGCGGCTTATTTAGAGCTATAGCGGAAGCCAGTTACAACGCGGGCTTTGGGGTAATTAGTAACACCCGCAATGCACAGGAAAACGTACTTATAAAACTCTACGGTAAAGTCTGCCCCCGTGCTTAATTAAGCTGCACGTATGGGGAGTAGTGGCATAGATCGACGCATTCTTAATCTCGGAACTAACGCTATAAACTGTGAAGTCTTCATACAATACCCACACTTAGTGCACAGGCTACATGTCTATACAGTTTTGTAATGTAACTTATACAGTCAGGTTACATGTTACGACCCGAATAGGTTACCATCAGACCCCTAATACATGTGTTTGACTTTGTAAATTAAAAGTCTACACTGCAATATAATATGTTCGCATAAGCCATAAACTACACATTAAAATTAAGCCATTTTATCGCTAGCCACCTGTAGTCACTCGTAATATTTGCCATAGTACCTTACTGTAGGGTATGCGTGTAAAGTAAACACATAAAGTTAAATCGTTGCATCTGCTAATCGGAATGCTATATTGCTACAATTGCTGCACCGTTTTAAAGTCCATGCATTGCCATTTTATGACCAATATTATTTCCCCTTTGTTGCACTTAACTGTATTCACTTTTCAAATACCCTGTATAACCTCAGAATTATAAACTGTACGGTTTCTGTAATATTGCGTTGTTACAAATATATGGGTAGTTTTACTATTAATATGGTTATGAATTGAAACTTATTAAAATCATTTTCATACCTGTGTGTAGTTTTATTTTATTCGTAATTAGGTTGTCAACTGCTCAACTTACATTCTACATGATGCTCCCTTCGTTAAAAGTGGTCACATCTTAATTCAGAGCACAAATTGTATTTTTTAAAAATATTTCAGTTTCTTCTGGATAAGTGTAGAAAACAGCGGTGGGCATTTATGAAAATGACAATAAACCTTGGGGTTAAGTAGAGCAGGAATTTCTTCGCTATCTGAGCGACTTGGCTGTTCCGTATTTATGTCACCCATATGATTCTCGCAATAACAGTGACTATATCTCTATACAGTTTTCACCCAACTGGTCTTTACAATGGAAACATATTGTGTTCTTTGTGAGGTACGATCTCAATCTTTAAATGTGGCCTATTGTTGGTAAATTTTAGTACAGACGAAGACCACGGAAAAGATGGACTGATCTGGTTGAAGAGGATCTGAAAATAACAGGAATAAGAGATCGGCATACAGTAGCCAGAGGCCGGAAGGGAGGAGGACTGTACTGGAAGCCAAGTCCACAACGGACTGTAGTGCTTGAGGAAGATGAAGAGGAGGAAGAAGAAGATTAATTGTAGTTTTAGGACGTGTTTGCGTGTTTCCAAGTATAGTAAATACGAAGCCTTCTTACTGACGCAATTTATTACAGCTGTCAACAAATACGCGTTCGAGTTCTGAGCCTAACACAACAACATATTTATCACAGTGTAGCTTTAATTATACTGTCAATAACGTACCAGCACTTACTCCACTATTTTGCTGATTTTAGGCGTGCCTGTTATGAACCCTGATTCAATATTTCTTCTTTAATGTGAAAGAATTTCGGTTCGTCTTTAACACTTCTTATTTATTTGAGCTTTACGTTGTGTAAATATTGCATTTTTTGTATTATGTCTTTTGCATACTTTGGTATTAACTTACTTTTTATACAGTGTTTATTAAAGTGTATATTAGCGTTACACCTTAATACCGGTCATTTTTACATTTCTCTACTGATTGATATTACAGACAAAGCTTGACTAGCTGAAATCAATTTGATGGTTATTCTCCCGTTGTGTTTTCGATATAAAAAAAGCATTCGTGTTTTCAGTCTAACACAACAGTATATGTATTACAGGTCGTACGACTGAACTACGTCTATGTACGTGCAGAAGTACTTCGCTTAAAAGCATGCCTACCATCGGTCTTATATTCAAACATTTCCTTTGAACGTGTCCACTCCAGGCACTCTCTATTTTATAATCAACCTAGCAACTTTACGAAAATATTCAGTACACTCTAAAGTAACACAAATAAATTTTTTTATTTCTGATCCTGATTAGCAAAACAACGAGCGACACGCATATGGCAGCCAATCACGGACACCTGCAATCAAATGTTGTCGGGAGAAGCCGCTCAACTTACCGGCAACTGCAACGCGCGCGAGCACGGACACTCCACGAACTACACCATTTGTTGCAAATCGCAAAATGCAAACTGCTGCATCAACGACAGGAAAAATCACGTACGTTATAGGCCTATAACTGATACAAACAAGTTCACTATATATTCAACTACTCTGAGATATTAAGCCATGTCAATCGCTGAACAGTTCCAGACGTTTCGAAGGACAGCAATACGTTCATCTTCAGAGTCATGCAGTACTAGAAGAGGGTTTGGACTACTTGGCCCTGAAGATCAAGGCACTACGATCCTGTCGAAACGTCGGGAACAATTTACCAAGCGATACGGCACAACACTCCTCAAGACTTGAGTCTTCAGCAACGATCCCGTGCGAAACTGAAGTCTCGCGAGTGAAGTACAAACACCGAACCCCTGACCACAGACACGGATACTGCCACGGTAAAAATTAACTAAAAGCAAATAAGTCGACACGTCTATCACATATTTACATCTCAACTGACTATTACACAGAAATTTTCTCATATCGATTAAACGTTTATTACTTTTAAAACAATTAATGACTCTCCCTGGACCCTCACACAGTGTCTGTTCACATCAGTGATCATAAATGTAGATCCTCGTATTTTATACATGCGAGAAATTTCTTTAGCTAGCGACTACAAGCTCCTCAGGAGGGACTCTGCTCCATTACGTTTATTTGCAATGGATAGCTTGGCTTCTACGTTTGCAAAATATGCACAGAGTAAAACCCGCCTTGGCAGAAAGAAAATTACAGTTCAGCGTAAACCAAGGTTGGCTTAACATACACTATTCTACGAAACAGGCTGCCTGCGAATTTAAGTCTTACGCTTGGCAGGCACACATTGTATGTACGAACATATAAAAAGTAGAAACATCTTCCCTATATTCCTATAATATTCTTAGTAAGTGTGATACACCAGGGACGGTCTTACAGTTGATGATGCGCCAAACAGCAGTGATTCCTGTCGTTATGAAGCAGTCAAGAGGCACCTATGCTTCGGTTGGCATTGCAGTGCCATACTTTGCCGACAACATCTATCAAGCTGTATCTTAACAGTTTCAGTGTAAGGCAACCCTGTTGGCGTAACGACCATAAGTATGCCATTTATTTTATTTTATACTACAATCAGGCCGAGCAAGCCGTTCAACACTCGTTTTATTGGCAACTGGTTTCGGCTCATAAGGGAATCATCATAAGGCCATAACAAAACTCAAATTCAGTAAACTTGTGATTTTATAGTATCATACTAGGGCTACGATACGTGTGAACAGATAAACTAAAGGCTTATCTCAGGAAATCGCAGTGAGTGACTGAGTCATTATGTGACTCTATAATACACCGTGGATTAGCGCTTGACTATTGTGTTAGCCCGTCACACGACAGGGACAGTTCTAGTTATTTAAACAAAGTTAAAAGGAGTTAAACAGGCTTTCAGGATTAGGCCACGTAGAGAAATAACGTGGTACCTGGCACACCCTGCCTACTGCTAGACCGACCGACCGACCGAACTACCTAATCTATCTATCTATCTATCTATCTATCTATCTATCTATCTATCTATCTGTCTGTCTATCTTATCCTATCTATCTATTTATTTATCTATCCATCCATTCATCCATCCATCCATCCACCTATCTATCTGCCTATCTATCTATCTATCTGTCTGTCTATCTGTCTATCTTATCCTATCTATCTATCTATCTATCTACTGTCTTCGCATTCAAGAACAGGCAAAAATTTGATAGGAATGATCAGGGGGTACTTCAAGATAGCTTCCCGGAATTATCTTAGCAAGAAAATCCCTTATTTGGCCTTTTAAGTTAGTATGAAGGCAACATGTTTCCAGACAGGTTACAAATAACAACGTCTGCATAATACTATGATATTACGCTCCGAACATACGCGGCAATACGTGACCCATAATGTAAAAATACAATTGTCTCTTTACAGATACGGATTCAGTAAACAGTCCAGCACATAAATTGCGAAAGCTATAAAAATAACATAGACAATAGACACGGGATATTTCATATGAAAGTTGTGACAGCAAACGTATTTTGCTTTCAGTTCATACACAAAACACATTTAAAAATGAAACGGTTGTACTAATGAAACTTTATCCACACACGACACACACTACACTGGCATTCATACAATATTCGGCCAATTATTCATAAGCTTAGCTGCTATGGATAAAGGTGGCAGTAGCGGACGAAATTAGGCGACAATTCAGCCACAGAGCTCGAAACTGTTTGGTTTGTTCACATCACCATGTAGATTTCTTGTACAGGACGTGGACGGACACGGACTTAAAAAATCATGCTTGTCCACCTGAAGGTGTAAGATGGCATTTGAGAGTCAAAATAATAATAATAATAATAATAACAATTATTATTATTATTGTTGTTGCTGTTAACATGGAAGACCTAGGCGTAGATGGGAGGATGATATTAAAACAGAGATTGATGAAGACAGGATGGAAGGGCCTGGACTATATTGATCTAGCTCAGGACAGGGACAAATAGCAGACGTTTGTGAACGCGGTGACGTACCTTCCAGTGCCATAAAATGCGAGAAATTTCTACACTAAGTGAAGGCCTTCTCAAATGCTCTGCTACACAGTTAGGTGTCCGCAATTCCTATGACCGCTGCCTAGTTGTATGGAAACAGTTTTCGTGTTTCCGTCGCGTCGTTCAAATCCTTCCAACATTCCGGCTAACAAGACAATTAGCACTTTCAAAGTGAAGGACTCAAACGGGAAAAGGAGAAGCAGGTTGCCGTTGGCCTTGCAACTACCAGAGCAGACCCTAACATCGGGCACCGACGTGTCACATGCATGTACTTCAGTTCAATGGTATTGCATTGTGCAGTGTTTAGAGGGGCATCATCTTTAACGGATGGGGGGGGGGGGGGGGGGGTTGGTAAACGAAAGGACGTGCGAAGTTTTAAGACAATGGGTTGGACACAACGTTTAGAACCATTCTCTTGAATTGCGACAACGGACAAAAACCAAAAGAAGAGTCTAAACAAAGTAGGTGTTACTACTGATGCACCTTAACAATGGCACAGATAAGCAAAAGCACAGGGCTACACTGTACAGAGGGTGAGTCAGTAAGTGTTAATACTGTCACGCCATAACAACGGCACGGATAGGTAAAAAGACAGGGCTGCACTGTACACAGGTTGAGTCAGTAGGTGTTAATACTGTCGCACCACAACAATGGCACGGATAGGTAAGAAGACAGGGCTGCACTGTACACAGGTTGAGTCAGTAGGTGTTAATACTGTCGCACCACAACAATGGCACGGATAGGTAAGAAGACAGGGCTATAGTGTATACAGGATGAGTCAGCAGGTGTCTACCAAAATAAATGGGTACAATAATAAGGAGATTTTGAGCAAAAAGTAGAGTATATTAACGTGTGCTCAATCTGCAAAGCTTAGGTAGTCATGCGACATTTAAAGTAAAATAAATATGTAGCACAAATAAGAGGCGTTAATAAAAACCTGCAAAATAACTTCAATGTAAAAGTAAAATGGTGTAAAATTAATAATTAAATGCGTCACAAAACAATGTCAGTGTCCGCAACCAAATTTATGCACACTTGAGAAGGGTGAATTACGGAAGCAGTTGGCATCATTGTGTTCAAATCTGCATTCAAGCCAAAAGCGGACTATACGAAAATTTCCTAACATCTGTATCGTTCATTCAATACCACGTGCACACAGACACGCGGCTGGATTCCATCCGGCGCCACGTGGTTCCAATATAAACCCAATTTCAGATCTAAATTTTATGTAACCTACATTTGGGTAGCAGTTTCTACAAATCAGATGTAATACATATAGGCCTTTTGCCATACAACGATCTCTTGCAGCCTCTTTAAAGAACAGTGTCAGCATACGGCAGGCACTGAGGTTGAGCAAGAAGTACTGTGAGCAGTGCAGGAATTTGCTAAGTAACAGGGAAGTGGTGCATAATAAAGAGGGATACAGGTCTATATTTGTAATATTCATACTGTATTGTTAGGAACGTTGAACCAAGGACCTGAAATAGGCAGGCGATGAAGGCTTGGTGAAATAAGAAATAAATACTGAAACGAGGTTGGGAACTACCACAGAACGGATCGCCAACATAGATAGGAAAGCAATAGTTTGGGAATAACGGAAGAGCATACTGTATTGTACTGATACAGGGAAGCCTACGAGTGGATTTTAGTGGTGAGGGTGATTAAAACTTCGAAGTGTCAATAACAACAGTAGCCCTGTACGTCTTGAACACACACGTACATATCGTGCGTACAAGGAAATTACATCAGCGAGGAAATGGAAAGTTGTTTTGGTTGGTAAAGGGGCAGACCCACATGTCTGTCAGTCGACAACGCGGTCTATCACAAAGCCCTCTGCTCATCCAACGAGCAAAATAATTTTATAAACAAAGAACTCCTGAAAGGGAAATTAATTAAATTTGTTCAAAGTACATAATGAGCAGACAATTTACGAAAACAAACATTATTTAGCAATAATTGTGTAATACTTTAAAGAATTCATTAACAATCTGTCAATTTTATTCATGGAAAAATTATTTTCATTTAAAACTGTTCTGTTTAACGAAACCAGAACATATTCTAGAGATAATTTTAAATTACACAAACCTCCATGTCGCCTGAGGATAGCAGATGACAACAAAAACTGGACTTGCCACCTAGTGGCATCTATTAACATTTACCCACGGGCTGTCCACTACATTTTACACCGTCATATCCATCACATAGTCCTAACTATGTTTTATTTTTAATTCAATTAATTTTTCAATTTCTGGTTTGCCCCCAGCAATGGTTAGTAGTGACGATAAACAGCCTCGGGATGTAATGATGTTACCACAATATTGTGGCAGCGAGATGTGTTAATTTTTTGTGGGGACTATCAAAAATCATCGGTTTAAAAAGGGAAAATACGAAATATAAGCTCACAAACACTATGTTTCCCTCCCCCACATTCTAATCGGCCACTATAAAAACCTTCCAGAAATAATGTACAGTGTACTATTTCAAAAAGTCTTAGTGCACCTCGGTGACTCCGACACGTCGGGGCTTCAGAAAAAAAATTTTTAAAATTTGGAGTGACAAATAATACACGGCATGTAAACAGAAATTACAGTTTAATGCCATGAAGTGAGCCTAATCATTAACACATACCATCTGCTCCGATTTTTTTAAATCCACTTGCCTGACAAAGAAATGACACACGGGCAACTGGTGCTTACTATTCTAATACAAATTAGTTGAGTCATGAACCTATTTGGGTATGGCTTAATTACTTAATAAATTAAAGGAGATATAAGAGATTTTCACGGCGGTATAACGTATATCCTTAAGATTCGTTCGAAACGTCGATAACTACCGTCCACAATAAGCGTACACGGTGCCAAAACCCACATCACAATACTACGACACTTACTTAGGGAAGTCAATGGGACTATCAAATTAAAATCAGTAATAGGGGATTAATTTAAAACCTGTGGCCCATTCGAAATTTGTCTTTTAGACCCATCATCAAGTATGTTAACTCTACTAGCAGCAGCAGCAGCAGCAGCAGCAGCGGCAGCGGCAGCACAGTAGTGGGCTTATAGGATCATCAACTGCCGATGCTATTCGCCCCTACCTCTCAGGCAATACACACTACTTCGTAGGTTCCACTGAACAGACAAGTTCAAACGTATGTAAAATTATGTGAGATTGAGATCATCAAAGGCTTTTAAAAGCGCAACACTTTCCAGTTATCCTACTGCCGTGCCTGGCTCAGGTTATTAGTCGACGGCCTCTCGCCGCGGGGGACCAGGTTAGATCCCAGAGTAGTCTATATGGGATTTGAAATGGACAAAGTGGCACTAGAACAGATCTTCCTACGAGTAATTCAGTCTGCCCCTATCAGTATCATTCCCCCAGTGCTCCATACCTCACATTTCATTCATCTACCACAGTCACCATATGTTCTTAGCAACTGTCAGCGCCGTTAAATACATCTCTCTCAAATTATCTTCGAGACAAAGCGGGAAAGCCCCGGGGGAATACAAAAATTCCAAGCATTTTCTGCGTTTTTCAAAATCTGCAATGCTTAGGATGAACAGACCATTAGTTTTCATTCCCCTCACAGAAACCTTCCTCAGCGCAAGGTATTCGTTACCAAGGTAACCCTGCATAATAACGAATAATTACAACAAGGCCTGAATTGTTACCTAACATCGAGGACGAACAAAAAGAAAGAACAGAAAGACATGGCTGGAGGTTAAAATAAAAATAACTGTAAAAGATATATCACTGAAACAACCGTCTAATCCAATATATAATGTATTAGTAAGAATGTTCCAATACACGAAAAAACAGCACACACCTAACTCAAAGGCGACACAAATGCAAGATTTATTATGTCAAATTTTTTGAAGTAAAAAAGTCACTGGCAGGTAATCACATGTGTACTGTAAAGCCTCCAGGCAGATTATTTGGTAAGAAAATGTAAAGATATCCCTGTACACACCATGAAGGTGTAGACGGTACTGCACGTACAGCTCCATTCATTCTTAACCTCAGCCAAGCAGCTTTACCCCTCAGGAAAGTGCGCCGGTACCCACTGCACAGAAAGCCGGGTGGGTCCCACAGCCAATGCGGATGTTCTGGAGAACAGAGAAATGTCTTGCCCCTGCCGGGATGCAAACCGCAGATCGTCCAGCCTGCAGACTGATCACTATATACACTACACCGACCACCCTATCCGGGCTGAGCTACTTGGTGTCTTTCAATTTTCCACCCGTAAACTCTAGTACGAAGGTTTAATGTATCCGTCTTATTCAGCAGCTCTTCCAGAAGCCAAAATATGAAACTCAAACTCATGTATAAGGATCTAAACCTGGGAAGTCCATGCACTCAGACATCGTTAGTAAGTAGGTTGAGTAGTCATGTTCGTAATACGATCGCCTTACTGGCGGCGTAAGGGCCTCCCATACCCACTGGTCTGGAGACGAGGGGGCCCCAGAGGGGGCCTGAACGTGGTGGGGAAAATAACAAACTCTGGCTCGTTCTCTAGAATGAAAAGCCCGTTGTAAAGGCCCGCAGTCCGCTCCTTTACTGATTTACAGGCTCCAGGCTGATCATAAGGATATGCCAGTCGGCGAACAGATATTAGAACCGTCTAATGAACCAATCGGGCACGCGGTGGCGCAGTTGGTTGAAACACTGCGCTACAAGCCGGAAGGTTGCGGGTTCGATTCCCGATGGTGTCACTGGAATTTTTCATTGACATAATCCTTCCGGCCGCACTATGGTCCTGGGGTCGAGTCAGCCTCTAACAGAAATGAGTATCTGGGGGGAGGGGGGTAAAGGCGGTCGGTGCGTAGGGCTGACAACCTTACCATCTTCATGTGCCAACTTCCTAAAAATCTGGGAGCCTCAACCTGCCAGAACCGTAAGGGCCTGTCCAGGCCTGTAACGGGACTGCTTTACCTCTACCGAATGGACCAAACAGAATATCACGGGCTGCTTACGAAACGTTGTGGTATTAACCCTTTAAAGACGAAGCGTATCTGTTTTATATAAGGACTCAGTGCGTACCGCGCTGTAAACACTCACCACTTCGGTTGTAAAAACCAGTCTCTTAATGTTTTATAAGGCAAAAGTTGCTGTTTGTTCTGTGATCCGTACGAAACACATAAACGCAATGTGGGCACCACGTAGAATTTTTTAATGTTAAACCTGGTCATATGTAAAGTCAACGCTAGGCTTTAAACGGTTAACCAGGCCTATGCCCCAGACAATGGACAACGCCCAACATTTATTTTAAGGTTGTTCATTCCGTGCATCGTTCTGGTGAATTACAGTCAATTTATTAAACCAACCAAATGCACACAACCGTTCACATATAACATGATAACTCATCAGAACAATACGCGGAATGAACCTTAAAATAACTGGTGCTCAACAAGCAAAGGTGATTAACAACTTCTAACATTCATATGTGAATGACTGTGTGCATTTAGTTGGTTTAAGACACTGACTATAATGTCCAACACATTCTTATAAGCCAATCTTTGTCACAAACCTATAGAAAATCATCACATTCTGTGATCATCAAGACGCCTGACAACCGCCCCATCGTAAAGAATACAAGCTCTCGTCATTGTCTCTGGGTTAATCCGCTTCTGTTCGCGTCCTCACACCGCATTTATACCAAAGATGGCCTCTCTAGTGGTCTCTTACAATCAGGAACTTCCCACAGGCCTACAGATGTCTTTTCAGTGCATGCTACATACCCGACACAAGGGAAGGCCCTCATGGTTAAGCAATGTTGGTTCTGATCTCCCGTAGGCACACTGACTTCAAAAAGGATCTGAAGCAACAAAAATACAGCTATGACATTCTAGTCAAGTAGTGTGATAGGCTTTACCAACATTCCGGAACAATCTGCTGCCTCCTTCAGGGTACTTCTGTCCTACACACGCAGGCAGCAGGTTCCACCGTACCATACTACACGGCGTCATATACCAGGCGACCAAGTGTCTATATTCACCGTTGTGGAAACATCAGATCCCAGGAACAATAAAAAGAAATCGCAGTCTCAAAGAAACTGAGCACAGAGACACAATTTCTCGGAGAGCACAGGGAGCACAGAGACACAATTTCTCGGAGCACAGGGAGCACAGAGACACAATTTCTCAGAGCACAGGGAGCACAAAGACACAATTTCTCAGAGCACAGGGAGCACAGAGACACAATTTCTCAGAGCACAGGGAGCACAAAGACACAATTTCTCAGAGCACAGGGAGCACAGAAACACAATTTATCATAGGAAAAACAGAACGCCTACTCATGTTCTAACGTTGAATCAACACCGGGAACAAACTATCAGATCTGAAGAATTTCAATAAATATTTGGGTCCTGATAAAAGGTAAAGTTGTCTCTATCCAAGCCAGGAAGGCACATAGGGGGAGCAGGGACATAACTCCACTAGTTCTTAACCTAATCACTAGATGGAGATGAACCGTCAACATTACGCCCCGGCCGCTTTACCCCAGGGAAAGGACCTCAGTACCTATCGAACATGAGGTTGGGTGGGCCCCAGTGACGGTCTGGTTGATTTAGGGGCGACAAAAATCTGCCCCTAAACACGCACCTATATAGCAGAAAGTGTCTGCGTGTGGCAGCCATAAATTGTCGGAAAATAAAAACATGAGCTTGAAATTTTGGCAATAGTTTTAGGACGATTATGAAATTTGCAGTGTAAAATATAATTGAAATGGGTTCAGGGAAACGGGATCCAGCCAGGGGGTTTCTATCCCACGGAATGGTGGGTTACAACTTCCGTTAAGCAAAATAAGTCATACGAAAAATCTCGCTCTAACGATCACAGTAAAGCGTACTAAAACAGGATACTGTTTGCCGTCAGGGACTAAACGGATCAGAAAGAATTCATGAAAGGATTGGTTCGAGTTGAACCACATTTAAATTGGTTCTCTCTAACAGACCTTTTAAAGCATGTTAAAATAAACTGAAATATAAAACCAAGGACTAAATGGACGGGGTGTTGAATAAAAAATGAAAAAGGAGTAGTTTAATATGTATTTTTAAAGGCCTCGGTTTGGCAAATATCATGTTGTCTCATTAAGTGTGTATGCATATTATGTCATGCTCTCCAGCACTAGTTCTTACATAAGTGACAGCTCTGTGTTCAGAACTGTGTCGTCTGAAGCATGAATGTGTATCTTAATTGACTCCTTTAGCCCTTTAAAGACGAAGCCCATCTGTTTTATATAAGGACTCCGTGCGTACCGCGCTGTAAACACTCTCGACTTCGGTTAGAAAAACCAAACTCTTAATGTTTTATAAGGCAAAAGTTACTGTTTGTTCTGAGATCCGTACAAAACACATAAACGCAATGTGGCCACCACGTAGAATTTTTTAATGTTAAACCTGGTGGTACATAAAGTTACCGCTAGGCTTTAAAAGGTTAAGGGAGAAATTAGGAAAGGAGGTAGAGGTCTGAAAAGGATGGCAGACTAGAGATGAAGGACGAAGACACTTCCTTAAGTCTCAATAGGAATTTCGACTAGTAAAGACGCATTACTAAACGGTTCGTCACGATCAAGTTGCTGTCACTCCTCCTTGTACTGTGGATGTCCCTGGTTCAAACATTGACCTGGGGACAGACCATTCTAACCGAGGTTTCTCGCGATTTTCCTAAATTCCTCCAGCAAACGCTGGGCTAGTACCCCTAACAAGGCAAAGACTTGTTTCCTGCTTCATCTTTCCTAATTCCCTTTTCGCTATCCACTCTGACGGCCTGTGCTACTAACAGTGTCGTTAAAGAAACAACTGAATATCTCTAAATAAATAAATAAATAAAGGCATCAATGGACGCTACACAAACTGTGACTTGAAATATCATCGTTAAATAACAAGCTAACCACAATTTCAGAAACTATTATGGATGCGACAACGTCGCCAACGATGCATTCCCGCATTACAGTGTAGGCCCTGACCAGTCTGCCTCCTTGCGTACAGCTTGGCTGCTAAACTTAAATCCAATGCCCAACTAATTCTGCCAGTTCACATTATACCATTGACAAAGTTCAATATAGGACTGGTGGTAAAACAGTTAAAACCTGTGAAGTCCTGAAAGGTTGGGGTTCGATTCCCGCTTCAGGATTTTGCGATTTGTTTCTTCACCGTAACATCCAAAACGGCTTTGGGACCAAACCCAGCCTACTTACAGCGTTTTATTATCGAAGGTACGTCTCTGAGATCGATGTAATAGAAGCGCAATATTATTCAACTCCATACAGGCCTATATGTCCTCGTTGAGAATATGTGACACTACACAAAAGCCCACAGTATGCTTCCGAGTTGTCACGTTCAGGAATAGCGACAACTTTAACCAACAATCAAAGCAATCAGAAGAATAAGTGCAATTTTCATACACGAGTCGATTCGCATCCCATGCTATAAGTATTTATTAGGGACGTTCAGAAAGCGAATAGCGACTACTAGCTTCATCAAGCCTGTCCATCCCTCCGTCTCTCCGCATGGAACATCGCGATTCTCACAGCATAGATTTTAATAAACTTTCATATTTGAAATTTTTACTAAAATCTGTACACACCTCCCGATTTTTGGTTAGAATCCGACAAAAATAACAGACATTTAACATGAAGGCGTGTGTGTATTTATGCGATTGGCCATTACAATGGGGCGAACTCTGAAACGCGAACTGAGACCTGACAAAACTGACTGTGTAAATACATTGCCTGTTAGGAGACAGCTACAGGAAACAGAACACAAATACAAGAAACACAACACTTCGCCGTTTACGACAAACGTACAAAGAATGGGATTATAGCGACGTTCGTGAGTACAAGAAATAGTATAAGTCTGTGTCGGGAGGGGCGCGCCCCCCCCCCACAAAAAATAACAATCTAAACATAACTACCATCCCACGCGAAAAAAGCAAAAGAAAGAGACCAATTTAAGGTATCATCCCAGTGCTTGCTGACGAAACGGGGTAACTCAAGACAGCCGCTCCCAGGGCCCAGTTTACAACCCGCACACGAAGCACCAGCGCTACCTACTCCACTGTGACCTGCAGTCATATGTAATAAGCAATGTCAAGTGCACACCTAGAACCGTCTGACTTCACACGTTCTGAAAGTTGCATTCTTAAGGCAAATAATTAAAGGCGGAGGCAATATTTCGCATATTACACAAGACCGTGTCAGCCATGCTGCTCTGTCCTTACGACAGAGAGAGAGAGACAGAGAGACAGAGAGAGAGAGAGAGGTGTCGCGCGTTGCCACGGCAACCTGTCCCCGTCGTGGAGCATCACCCGGGCACATCATGGCCGTCGTCATGGAAACGGTCACCTCTCACAAAACGTGCAATTGTGGCCTACGTACGATATCGTGTTCCTTTCAGATATCTTCCGTTATTACAGACTCCAAGTGTGCTGAAGGCCTCGACAAAGTGTGTGGACATTGTGGGAGTGAAGACACACATATGCTTTGATGGTAACGCAACATACAGGTTCCTCAACTGACACATCTTGCCTGAACATCCGATGGTTAATTACATAAGAAGAACACACACTTAAGTTCAGAAACTGTGGCCACATCAACTGAAAACAGCTGCACTAATACCTACGAGTACAAGACACGCCTACAAGTTACACTGCTTCCGAACGCGATACGTCAAGGTACAGAATCGAACATACCACTGATGACGTTAAAATGAAAAATGTTGTCCATTTTATTTTTCCATGGCGCAACAACCGCTAGTGGACCAGGGCCTCCTCATTATCGAGGCTTCACGATCACACTCAGACACACCACACTCGGTAGGACTCCCCTGGACGAGGGATCGCCTCGACGCACAGACCTCTACCTGACAACACACAACACTCACAACAGACAGACATCCATGCCCCCGGCGGGATTCGAACACACAATCACAGCAAGCGAGCGGCCGCAGACCCACGCCTTAGACCGCGTGGCCACTGGGATCGGCAATGGTGCCCATGGCTCTCTAAAGACAATTCTGCACATCCGTTCTATCCCTGTCACATGCAACAAAACAAGCGTTAAGTAAATAAAGATTCAAGTTTTCTGAGATATGACACCATGACGACTGGTAAATAGTTACTGACATTTCGGAAGACAGTAGTTACCCTAACTTCAGGTCCAAGCTGTTCAAGAAGAGTAGCCGTTCCACGACATATGGGTATTCATTTACCAGTTGGCACGGTATAATACCCCACAAACAATAAATCCGCATCAACACAGCAGAGAGAATCTCAAATCTCTGGAGCGCAAGTAGACTTGGAAGCGTTTGAATTCTACAGTTTCTGGATGAGAATACGTGTCGCTTTGAACAGCCAAGCGACGCAAACAACTTCTATAAGACAGTAAAAATAAGGGAACCAACAGTAAGCCTTGTACAGATTGAGCCTGAAAGCCTCTGAATTCGATCGGTAATAACACTCCACATTTACGGGCATCATAACTGCGTGATATTCTTGGGTACATTTCTAACTCATTTAATGTAGCTCCTTCAACTGCAGTCCAGCGTGTCACAGTCAATACAGCGACCAGGCTCTGTCTACTTCAGGACCGGCTATGAGGTCCACCGTCCTCTTGTCCAATGCATACCGGATACCAGGGGCTCTTCCGAGGAGGAAATGCGGCCAGGCAAGCTCACCACTTACTCCCACCTTCTGCTAAGGTTAAGAATGAAAGGAGCTATACCTCCACCCCATACGTCTTCACGGTGTGGCGCTTAATTAAATACAGCGACGGCTTTACGTTACGTTACTTCAAACTGCAGAAGGAATACAATGTCGAACAGAGGACCATGAACGACGTGTAGGTATTTGGTAGGAGGCAGACGCGGCGTATCTGACTACATTACTGCGGTGATCTGGAAAGACGGAAGAAACTAAAGATACAGTAAATGGCAACATCTACTATCTGTTCTTTCAGATCTAATAAGGCAAGTAGGCTAACAATATTTGAAATATTTAACATTCAGCACAGTTAACAGTTTTCGTAAAAGAAGAAGCACTCGGATAAAAATTTAGCCCAGTGCCACTCCGTCAAGTACAAATCCCACATCGACTGGCATAGGCCCGGGTTCGATCCAAGACTTCCACGTGGGTTTTTTTTGGCCGACATAATGGCAATGGGGCCGGGGTGTTCTCTGAATACGTCTTCCCTGGCCAACACCATTCCACTAATTCTCCATACACCCATTCAATCGCCATTGAAGCGATACAATCTTAAAAGCCGGGTCGTGAAGCTGACCACTCACTTCCACCTACTTCAACAAAGGTTAAGAATCAGTGGAGCTATACATCTACGTCCCCTATATTCCTTTATAGCGTGCACAGGAACAACTGTATTTTTACTCTTCATGTGACATAATACAGTGCTGCTTTCAGCACGGCTGATGTAAGAGCTTCGGGCACGGGAGAGATGGACCTGGGAGGAGAGGGAGGACGCGATGTTCAGTTATAATGAGATGAATCCAGCCTAGAGGCTGCACACGGGGCAGGCAAATGGCGCCATCATCGGGTGATAACGTCAACTTGACTCTTCGGATTTTATAAGCAGGTCTATACACAAAACATACCTACAATCAAGATTTACCTGTCTGAAAAACTACAGTGAAGTGCTAGGCGTACAATGTATAGCAAATTCTTCGATATCAGCTACGATCAACATAAATCGGACAGCTCAGATCGCTGTTGTGGGGTTGGGCATGATATTCAAATTCTCTACTAATACAAAGTAATAAATTCCAACGTTTGAAACTAATACGAGTAAATCTGACAATTACATTTGAATGCTTGGTAACAACAGCCACAAAGTATTTAAAATATATTGAAATAAACGGTAATTACATTTTCCACGCGGCAGACTGCTGAATGTCACTAAATTAAGTATGAAATAAAGAAAGTGGAAAATGTTACACTTGAAATTGTTGAATTTAAAACAAAACTCATGGTCCCGTTCTTCCAAGGAAGGGAGTGGGAATAGAGAGGGAAATATATATTGACAATGGCAAGAACATTATAACAGATCTCATAGGAATATGCTACAAGAATGTGAATTGGGCTGATCAAAGATAGGAACACTATCAGCTTTAATGACAAGGGGTTTGTCTGGAGAAGGTGACAAAGCTTTAGATTTTATAGCGAAGAATGAAATTCCTTCTACACGCGAGTACCAATCAGTTTCTGGAGAATAAGTACTTTGTGTGTGTAGCCTGCTGATTACATTTTAGAATTTATTTGATAATTATGAACACGTATTTTGTAGGTCAGCCAGAGGTTCATACAAAGACCACTACAGCTTGCTTACATTCGTGTTGTTCGATCCATCATACTAATAAAGAAACAGCCTAAGGCCCATCAAATAGGTACATTCGTAAACTGTAATAGTAACACAAATTGTAATGTTGTCCGGTTGGTTCATCCGAAATTCTCGTAACTGTCTACCAATACGCGTACAATGTGTCAAAAATCTGAGAAGAAATGCGCATCTGAACCGGTGTTTAACAAATGGTGCTCAGCGATGTGAGAATACGCACCCCGAAAGAGTCCACTATGATTTATAAATAATAGCTTAGAATTGTTATTACTCTATGAACAAGTTAACTGTCATTTTCATTCGACAAAGAATCTTTCGTTCAAGAAGTTCTAATCGTTGCAACATTAGAGTACAACTGACATATTTTTGAAAGAAGATTTTTATTGCAGAATAGCGGACTAGTTCTAAAGGTTCATATTCATATACATGAAATGTGATTATTTCTAAACACATTAAATTAAACAGTATGTTGATATCTTACATTCATCGAACCTTTATTTAGTAACAACCATATTACTTCGTGGTCTAGTTTTCCAGTTTCATGTCTAAGAATTTACTAAAGATCCCACACAATTTTTTCTTCCAGTGCCAAAGGCTCCCGTGGCCAAATAGAACTGGGGCAATACCGCCCTAGACTCTTATTAAAATGCTTGTCCTACCAAGCTGTCTTTCGGAACTTAAGTTCCTGGTGTGCATATTCAGTTAAGTCAGTGATATCAAAAAGGCCCTCCAAGGCTTAATTTATAAGAGTGAATAAATTAAGGGCCATCGGATAAAACCATTGCCAGAAAGTTATTTATGTAAGGTAAAAAATGTAAATTCGGGTAACCAAATCGAGAAGAATGAGATGGGCGGGGCATGTAGCATGTATGGGGAAAAGAGGGGTGCATACAGGATTTTGGTGGGGAGACCTGAGGGAAGGCGACCACTTGAGAGACCCAGGCGTAGATGGGAGGATAATATTAAAATGGATCTTCATGAAGTGGGATGAGGGCATGGACTGGATTGAGTTGTTGGCAACAGTTCGGAGTAAATTTTGGAATATAATCGGGTCTTCGGCAGCAGGTCTGCAGTAGAAACCGAAATGAATATATGAGCTGAACTTTTGTACATTTAGAAGACAAAGCACAAAGCTGCGTGCATCTACAATTTCCGCTATGCTGTCTGTATAAATAAGAACTTTAAAGAAAGCATAAAAAAATCTTTTCTGAGACTAGGGGTAGAAAAATGGCTTCATGAACACCAATCCAGACTTCAGTCCATGCAGGGTTTCCTACTTAAAATGTTTTATTTAAGTCTTCCTTTTATTCACATTACGTTCTCAGTTCCTCGTAATCTAAATTAAATTACTGTGGGAATTAGGGGCACTTTATATTACATTATTCGTTAACAACACTGTATAATGCACGGTAAAGATGCTCTCTTTCCTGATTCCACATTAAGTCACCGCAATATCACACTGATCCTAAGGATTCATGCATACCAAATCTAAAACTTGGCGCGTAACATTTGGATTTCCGACATTATTAACAGAGGAAAAATAAAATAACAAGAAACCAGCGGCTGTTAGTGAATCCAGATGCGTTAGGGTTATTCAATATAGTTTGTCAGAGTGCAAAGAGTAACTGCAAAAGGAATGACAGATGAAAAAAGGGCGTATTTGAAAAGTAATATGGATGTTGGGAAGACAAGAAAGGAGATGTATGTGGAATGGGTGGAAGAAAACCCCCTGCTGTTTTCTTTACAATACCTCCCCCTTTATAAGCAGTAATCATCAGTTCCATCAGAAAACTGACAAGACTAATTGGTTGTGGGGGGGGGGGG
>BLKM01012573.1:2863253-2971313 GCA_013340265.1 Coptotermes formosanus | reverse complement strand
AGGGCGCATCATCTTCAAGTTGCGAGAGTTTTCAGTGTTACTAGTCTGTCTCCATGATTCCACACCCTTATGTGGCCGAATCCACACTTGTACACTTCGCACTTGTCTTTAATTAATTGCATGAAATTATTATTTGGTTATTCAACAATGATGTTTCAACTACGTGCAATAAGGTAGGAAGACGATCAGGAACTGTGGGGAGACAAAGATGTGGAAGCGGGCCCACTCGCTTGGAAAATAGGGGAAAACAGGAATAACAGCCCCGACTCGGAAAGATGGGACGGGCAGGACTTATAGCATGCATTAGAAATGACAGCGCAAGATTTTAGGCTACCGCTGCAGTGTAACTGAGATCTTCGCTCTTCTGGGATGTTACGCAGCGTAACTTGGTAGTGACCAACGTTTAGGGATAACCTATCGGTCCCATATTCACGAGTCAGGCAGTCTTCTTGGACAGCCTGATCCTTGAAGATGGGAGCGATAGGTTGTCCCTAAACGTCGGTAACAAACTACCAAGCTACGCTGCGTAACATCCCAGAAGAGCACAGACCTCATGACAACGGAGCTTTTCGGTCGGAAAACCTAAGGAAATAAACAACTCGGGAGATATACGACGCTGTCAGTTGCTAACATTATACAGCGACGTTAATAGATGAATGAGCATGGAGCATTGACAGTGTGATACTGACACGGGAAAAAACGAACTAATGGAAGAAAAACCTTTCCCAGTGCCACTTTGCTCACCTTAAATCCCACATGGACTGACCTAGGATTAACCCTTTAAAGACGAAGCGTATCTGTTTTATACAAGGACTCAGTGCGTACCGCGCTGTAAACACTCTCCACTTCGGTTATAAAAACCAGTCTCTTAATGTTTTATAAGGCAAAAGTTGCTGTTTGTTCTGAGATCCGTACAAAACACATAAACGCAATGTGGGCACCACGTAGAATTTTTTAATGTTAAACCTGGTGGTATGTAAAGTTACCGCTAGGCTTTAAAAGGTTAAACACGACCCCCGATGTGAAAGGCCTGCAACTAACTGCCTGAGCCATATCACATTAAAATTGATCTTAAATACGTAAGAATATGGATAGGATTCATCTGGCACAAGATACAGATCTGTGGGGTGGTTCTTGTGAATAGGGTAATGCAAATCGAGCTCCATAAACTGACGGTATCACTATATCAGGCCAACTAAATGCACTTTCACTACCCATCCAAACTTATATCCTACTCCAACATGTTTCGGCGAGGTTGCGCCATCTTCAGGGAGCACACCAGTTCGAAGATATCTGCCCATTGGCCCGTTGCTTCAATTGTTGCTTAACCTCACTTGTTGCGTTGATCTCTTTATACTGGGGTTTGTATGAATTGTTCGTCTTGGTGTTGATAAAAACTCGTACAGTTGAGACTAACAGCATTAAAGCACTAGAAGTTCATAAAATTTTTTAGTTAAAACGTATCTTGTAAGCTGTTCTCTTGCTTCACGTAGTTAATATTTAGCACTAGTTATGTAGCATTATATGACTGCGGCTGTAAATTAGCTCTGTACTCAAGTGTTATGTATGCATCAAACTACCAGAAAATGACAGTGAAAGTGAAAAACAGTGAGGGTAACTTGTTGACTAGCGCGGCGGCTGTACAACTAATCCTTCAAGATGAGCTCTTCCCCGAAAATTACTTTCAAGCCATTCGGAGTGTCTGTCGCAGACTTGTGCTACTCCGTCACTCTCCTCCTATCTGTTGCTGTCACCTCGTGCTGCTTCATACTGGATGTCTACGCCAAAAGATTTGCGTTTCCCAAATGTTCTTGTACCTTTCCGCCTCTAATAATAACCGCACGTAAGACCTAAATGCGACAGTCATAAAAGAACGGACACAGCACAAACAGATGTTTCGGTGTGACATACAAAACAAACAAGACCCCCGAATTTAAACAATTTCTGCAGCCAATTGTGTTCTTCAACAAGGACATTTCTAATAATAAATATTTATGGATAACAGTGCCAATCTCTTACATAAACATTTTTTTGAGTGGGGGGATACCGTAGTCGGTATAGGGACTAAACTACGGGATAAACGATCCAGGCTTTGACTTCCGGTAGAGGTAAGATATTTTTCTCTTCCCGTAAAGGTCCAGACTGGTTCTGGTATCTACTCAGCCTCCTAGTCAATGGGTACCGGAGGCTCTTTCGTTGGGGTGAAGTGGGCTGGAGCGTGAGGCTGACCATTCACATCCATCTAGTGCCGGGGTTACGAATGGGTGGAGTTATACCCTCCACTCCCGTTTCATGTCTTCAGAGCGTGTACAGGGAAACGTCAACTTTTTTGTTTTGTATACTTCTTCATCAAAGACGTTTCCTATATAGGCATAAAGTCTACACAGCTGGATTCACACTCCACGCACAACAAAGTATTCGCACGTTTCTTTGGACAGATTCACATAAGGGAAATCCAGTTCTACACAGACATATTCTATGTGTACTGCATTTAGACTCTGAATATTTTATAATGAGGTTGCCCAAGAAAGAGATCACAAAAATCAATTGAATGGTTGCTCAAAAGTAGAACACAAAGAAATGTATATCAGGCTCCAGTCGTCTTGCACTGAAAGTAAAACAGCCAAGTAAATGCCTCCTTCTTAAATAAATAATAAAACACAAATGCAGACTATCACTGCTTGGTAAGTTCAGTCAGGTAATGCACATAACAACCTTCTTATGTAACCGACACATTAATCTTACTGGCAACAATCCACGACGCAAAGGGATTTCAAATTCTTACTTTCTCAGCTCCTACAATTATTTAGTTATGGCAGAATGAACTCCAGGATCTGCAGATGATGCCTTCCAACAGCCAGTGGTACTTTTCTAGGAGACACAACGGCTGGAGCGTGAAGCTGATTAACAAGTTCTTCAAGAATAAAATTTATGTCAAACAAGGGGTTCTGTAGTAATGACATCACGGCCTCACAAGTTCGCGCGTCGGCCATATTTGTTATTACCGATTGCTTACAGGTACAGCTAAAAAGATAAAACTCACCCTATAACAGGCCAAGAAGATCCAGAGAGGGCGAACAGGCGCAGCTCAACTCTTTCTTTGACCTCGGCAGTAATTGGGGGTGGGTGGACAAAACCACGCCGCGGCCGCTTTACCCATGGAAAACAGACCCGGTACCCATTGCACAGAAGGCTGGGTGGGCCCCAGGGCCGGTCTGGAGGGGTGCAGAAATATTACCGATCGTATAAAATTAAAAGGTACGATGTTGGAGGGGGTGGGGGCGTCATCCATGGTATAATTTTTCCACGAATTTCAGTGAACATAGGTCAGGTGGTTCAAAACGTAGGCTAAAAGGTCTCAAAAAGCCTTCCTAATCACAAGGTTTTCCCCACGGGACTAATGTCTGGGGGAGTGGACACAGAATCCCGAAAGCATAAAAATATACACAAATTTTGTGACGAAGTTTTCGGCACTGGGATGTGACCCTTTATAACACTCAGGGAGCTGAAGTGATTTTGGAGTACAGCCAGCGGCATAGATAGCAGGTCTTGGGCCCCCTGCCACTCGATATTAGCCCCCCACCCCCGCTAATTATTGGCGAAGTTACTTCCTGATCTCTCAGAGCACTGCCTTCTGTCACAAAAATGGAATCCAATCCGAAAGAGCCCACAACAAATTTTGGAATTCTGTACGTTTGAGGGGCCATCTGACCCAGTGAGTACCGCACAGCGACATCGGCCGGGGCCTTACCTACGCCTATGAGCACAATCAGTATTAACCCATTCATCCCACTCACTTTCTAGTAGTCCCTTAAAAGCTTCATCGTTTGGTTCTGCAATCAGGGCGCTGTTATTTACCTTATTACTTTTACATCCTGGTATCTCATCCTGTAGCAAGCACCTCATACAGTACAGCTTCAGGGGCAGTACCCTCAGCCCGAGGGCTACAACGTCTAACAAGCAGTGTGCGATGTTCCTCATTAGAGCACGTCATCCGGCTTGAAGCCCTCTGCTTCTGCCACTTGTTACAGAATAGGCGGACACGCAAATCCCAGGAAAACAATCCACCTCCACAGCCGACATAATCTTCAAGTAATCTGTGACTAGTGCCCCCACAGGAAGCCCAATTAAATAGTTCACTTTTAAAATCATTTGCATTTCCCAATAAAACACATAGTAACTCTGTAAAAATAGGCGAAGCAGAATACCACTCCGGAAAGCACACAACGGTTTAAACTTTAACAAACAAACTTACTTGAACGTTCTTGATATTCCTCACGTAAAACCACTGACAAAAAAGGCAGGCAATGTACCTATAAAAGTAACATTGAGGCGCGTTCGCGAAACCATTGTTGCTGTCGAAAAGCAATAAATATTAATTATTCCGCGTGTGTGCCTGTAGCCTTAGTTATCCAGCATGCTAAATGCATGCGCCGTATTATATTGTGGCCTGTGGACTGTCTGGCTGTACCACAGCTTTCCACAGTATCTCATGGCGGCACGATTTTCGGAAAAAATCTTGAGTATGAAATGTGTGTTCTGATTTTCTCTACAAATTTTGTCTGAAACATTTCCCATTCTAAGAAGAATTCAACCAGATAATATCATCAACATGCTTAGGTCGTCATGTAAAGCACCTGTTATTCTTGTCAGATTTTAACGAAACTTGAATTTTCTCGACAGATTTTCGAGAAATACTCAAATATCAAATTTCATGAAAATCCGCCCAGTCAGAGCCGAGTTGTTCCATGCGGACGTACGGACAGAAATGGAGGGATGGACGGACGGACAGACAGACAGACATGAAGACGCTAGTAGTCGCTTTTCGCAGTTTTGCGAACGCCCCTAAAAGTTTACACGTCACAAGTACAGATTCTGCCGATATGTTACATCGAAAACTCTCACTAAAATGAATTCTCGGACCACTTAAGTCACAATTCTGGTTTACGAAACCGGCAGGTTTTGAAGCCCGACGTTCATCTAAATTACACATAAAATTGCACTACGTACTCACAGAGAACACAAGCCATCTCCATTAAAAACGATAATCCTGTGTAAGGAAAGAAACGGTGTTCATTGCGAGAATCATAAAAAATACGCAACAACAGTCTGTGGGGAAAATGCAGAGTTACTGAATCTAACAACTGGTGCCATAGATAGTTACCACTGTGATTTAAGCTGTTAAAATTCCACTGAATCAGCACACTGAACAAGTATAAAAGAAGTGATAAACATATCACGTAATTTTTCATACGATGAGCTGACTGTCACCAACTGGAGACAGTAGCTATACCACTGTACACACCAGCTGCAATGAAAACATTACTACACGACAACAAAAACTACAAAGCACAGGGGACAGCCGTTGCTACAATAAAATGTTTAGGAATTACTGCAATTTATGTTTATCTCGACAGTTGAAGCATAGTTACGTAAGCAAAACACATGCCATCCCACCTCTTTATCCAGTTAAATGTTACCACATTTGGACGTACACAGAATGTCTCCCGTATCGTGTCCCTGAACACGGCAGCTTTATCGCATAGAAAGCCTGCAACCGCCGGGACATCCCAAGACAGATGCAGTGCTCAGAGACACCATAAAAGGAACAGTCTGAACTACAAAGTTGTGAGTTTAAGATACAGAAATGAAGGTCACAGAAATATTTCTCGCATGGATCGACAATTATTTAAGCATCACAAATATTATTCTAAACACGTCATTTATAGTACAGCAAAATTCCGGTAAGTAACGTTAGGTTCCAAGTCCCTTTTCATATCGAAAACTGCAGGAACCGTAACATTGCTGTATGAGCAACTGCCGACCGAGCAAAGAAGGGAGCCGATGGCCGGAACTGAGTCGGCATCTGCTGCCAGCAAGGTGCGGTAGGGCGTCCGGGCCTGAATAACGTAAAACTTCTCGCGCAGACTGGAACACGCGTAACAAATGCTGTTGACGGCATTCACAATTTTTAATTCACAGTAACCCAATATTGGAATACATTTTTATGTCCAGCAATCAACTGTTCCTCGAAAATTAGTCCGAAAAACACATTGAGGACAGTCTTTTTCACTTGGCGAAGGCAACGTCAGCAGCTACACCAATACAGAAGCGTGCACATTTTCCCACTCTTTTCGAGTTATTAAACGCCCTAGTGAAATCACAGACTTTGAAGTATGAAAGCTTCTCTGCTCGAATAAATGGATAAATAAATATACTGGCAAATTACAGCTACCAGTAACATGAACGTACGTCTGAAGACCTCTTCCAGTAACACAGTAATCCTGCTCAGACGTTACGTTCCTCCCAAAGTCCCACCGAGCTGCAAGCCACAATTTGTCCGTTTGCTCAGCGTGAGTTCCTTCGTGCAAGCTGTTTGAACCAATTCCCCTTCCGGTATGCGATTTTGGCCCTGTTTTGAATATCTGTAGCTCATTTCAAGCACTCTGACTGCTAACACCGTCTCGTAAAGTGTGACCAGCACATTTTCTTAATCACGTCACTTCAGCTGTTTCAGACCTTTTGTCTACCTAGCTAAGTGCCAAATCTCAGAAATATACGGCAGAATAAAAACACATGTTACTTTATAAAATTTTAATTGAATATTCTTTCTAGTTTTGTTGGCGAAAGTTCGTTCTGCAGTCCCATACATTTGCATAAATTTTTCTTCATACTGTTATCAAAGTTATACAACAAACTGCATCCCAAACAATTGACATTTTAACTAGCTCTATGGTCTGGTTGTTTATCAATTTTGCAGCACGTTTACCCTGAAAGGCCGTAACTTAAATTGCTTGATATATTTCTAAATTATATATTTGCGATACGCGATACTTGTACAATAACCGTGCGACCAAATGCAGCTCAATTTTCGCCTGTGCAAAAATGACCTGATCGTCTGGAGATTATAAAGTACACTAATAACTTCGAAGGTCAGCCATACAAGAGTAATAGGCAATAGAACTGCGAAGTTCTGCATATTTAACAAGACGTTCTATGAATAACTTACCAAATCTGTTTTTCTCACACGGCTTCATTCTGTTTAGTACGTTACGCAATTACTGTAACACCAGCAGCGCCCTTAATAACAAATTATACCCGAAACCTATCTCCGCAAGCTGGCACAGTGCAGTCGGTATAGCGACTATGCTACGGGCTGGACAACACGGGGCTCGAATCCCGGCGAGGCGAAAGATTTTTCTCTGCTTCAAACCGTCCAGACCGCCTCTGGGGCCCACCCAGCCTCCTATTCAATGGGTACAGGGAATCTTTCCTGGGGGTAAAGCGGCCGGGACGCGAAGCTGACCACTTATCTCCTTCTAGTGCCGAGGTTAAGAATAAGTGGAGCTATACCTCTATTCCCGGTATGCCCTCATGCCGTGTACACAGACAGATTTACCTTTTTTAATGTTCCACGTCGTGAAAATACAATACAAAGCAGAGTAAATTTTGCCCCTGTACACAGCGCCCTCTATGGTGTGATCAGTTTTGCAACACTGTCCGTAACAATCAGAATAAATAAAGTACGCAAAACACCAAAGAATAAATTCAGAAAGTACGTGCAATGCAATGAGCTTTACACTTACAGACACTGTTCAACATAAAACATAAAATAAATTACACTTATTCAGCGCCTCTATTAAGTTCAAGTAAAAATCCGTGTAGTTGTTACCAGACACAATAAAAACGTTGTTATTCTCATGGTGTGACGCAAACATTGGGTTCGGATGCATTTTGTGGTTGATTACATGTGGCGTAATAATTGGAATTGTTATGGGTTACAGCATTCAATTAATTTGAAACGTTTCGTTTATTTACTCTACGTGAGGTTATAACGGTCACTCAATAAAAGTAACACGTGGCAATCAAATTCCAAGAATAAATATACGACCTGTATTTATTACACAATTTATATCTGGTAACCAAATACAACAACACACTGTCGCGTACCTCTCTTTCCAGCAGTAAGTTCACAACCTCGCATATTCATGGCCATTAATGCAAGACCAACACAGAACAACACAGGCAACGCACGTATAAACGTAACATTGAGTCGCGTTCGCGTAACCATTGTTGCCGTGGAACAGCAGTAGGTATTACATATTCTGAGTGTGTGTTTGTAGCCTTAGTTATCCGGCATATAAAACGCATGCGCCGTATTATATTGTCATGTGGCATGTCCCGCTCCACCATATTTTTCCGCATTATCTCATAAAAGGCACAATTTTCGGGGGGGGGGGGGGGGGGGAATTATTGCACATAAAATGTGTGTTTTGATTTTCTCTACAACTTTTGTCTGAAATATCTGACATTATAAGAAGAATTCACTACTGTACATAAATATTCATGTCAAGTAACCGTCACTCTTGTCAGATTTTAATAAAACTTGAATTTTCTCGACATATTTTTCGAAAAATCACTCAAATGTCAAATTTTGTGAAAATCCTTCTAGTGCGAGCCGAGATGTTCCAAGCGGACGTACGGACAGACACACGGACGGACGGACGGACGGACGGACAGACAGACAGACAAACATGAAAAATCTAATAGTTACTTTTCGCAATTTTGCGAACGTGCCTCAAACGTTGTTTAATTTAACTCCTCCCCTCACTCCCCACTACAGGGTACCTATAGGTACACCGCGCCCGTCACTAAAACACCAGTGAAATGGAAAGGTCATAATCATCCACATTTAGCACATACAATTAACAAATATACAATGGCATACAGAAATAGTACGTCAGCATTTTCGTATCCGCTACTACAGACAGGAAAAGCAGCTCCTGCAATTGTAACTGAGTTATGTTTTAAGCGAAGTCAGTTACGTCTGTACTAGTGCTTACGACGTGGGCTGGACGTCCAAGAATTCGTGGTTCAATTCCCGGTAGCAGCACGAAGTTTACCTGTTCTCCAAAGCGTCCACACCGGCTCCGGGGACAGTACAGCCTCCTGGGCCCTTTCCCCGGAAGTAAAGCGGCTGTGGCCTGAAGCTGACCACTAACCCCCTTAGTGCAGATTTTAAAAACTGAGTGGAGCTATACCTATACTCCTCCATACGCCTTCATGGTGTGCACAGTGTCAACTTTACCCTTGCCTTTACCTTACCTTCTGACAGTATATGCAAAGAGCACAGATGTACAATACGAACCATTTAGCGACTAATGGAAAAGAAACGGAAATATAAAATAGTGTACAGACTGTGGTATTCTGGTCTATGACTGGTAGGCAGTTACCAGTGTTTAAAAAAAAAACCTACTGCTTCCATTTTCGGGGTAGAAGCAAACGTTCCCTACCCTCAAGACAAAGAACCAGTTGCCTTAGAAACGATGGCACCCACCTACCAGTCCACACGCTGTGATATCCTCGAGGGCACTCCAAATATTTAAGGCGACGAAAACAGTAAATTTAACACAAGCGTTACTTTTGTTGGAGTCGGGTTACCGTAGTCGATACAGACTACATTACGCTTTTTTCTTTTTTTTTAGTGGTAAAGGGCCCCGCAGCAGACGCTAAGGACGCACCGCAGCCTTGAGGCTTCTTGTGTAACCCTGTGATGAAGATGACGATGATGATGATTATTTTTTATTCTTTTCCTAGTAATGGAGCACCGGTGGAATGAAATTGACAGGGGAAAACCGAAATACTCGGGGAAAAAACCTGTGCCAGTGCCACTTTGTCCACCACAAATCCCACATGGACTGACCCCGGGATCGAACCCGGGCCTCCGCGGTGGGAGGCCGGCGGCTAACCGCCTGAGCCATGGCACGGCCTATATTACGCTTTGGTAGGTCCTGGTTTCGAATATCGACAGATGCAGTAGACTCTGTTATCCAAAATGTCCAGGTTGGCTGTGGGGCCAACACAGCCTCGTGTACAATGGGTAACGGGGTTCTTTCACCGGGGGCAAAGCTGCCGCAGCGTGAAGCTGACCACTCACCTCCATCTAGTATACAGGTTAAGAATAAGTGAAGCTACACCTTTGCTCCATCTATATGCCTTTTACGGCGTCGACAGTGACGATTTTACCTTGTTATACTTCCGTTCAGTTGTCACAAAATATAAGCCTAATATTACGCGATGCAGAATTTGCGGACCGGTAGCAGTACGCTAACCACTGCATGAGAAACACTACTATAAACAACATTCGTTTATCTACATACCTTCGTCGGCTTTCCTTCGTGCTTGTAACATTTCTTCCTGTTTCTGAATTTGTTTCCTCTGCATTTTGTCTTGCTCTTGTTGCATCTGCTGGCGTTTCTCTTCTTCAAACTTTGCTGCAGCATTTTCAGTTGCCTCTTTTTCCAAAATTTCTTTCATGTGGGCTAAAAACAAATAAAAACCATACTTACACACACACATACGAATCCACAGTAAGCTGAAGGCCACAAATGAATGGCCATACGACAAATAACCATTTCCGTAACCACTAACCATCCAATCACTGCTTCACAGCAGCAGAACCTAAAGCAAACTGCAAGGAGGCCTACCGATGGGAAGACAGCAATTTTTACACATTTTTTCACCCTGGACAATCCGTTATGTTTGTACACATCACAATGTAGTTGCCACTCACCATCAACACTAAAAACTTATTACGTTTTATCAGAGCACATGTTTCGACCTATAAGGGGTCACATTCAGGCCATTAAAATACATAAAATTACAATTACAATTGCAAGTTAATTTTTATATGGGCAGATTGACATCTCAATCTTTGGGTGTTACGACACATATTTAAAGTGTTATTATATATATATATTCATATAAAATATTAAAACCAATGAAATACATGATAAGTAATCCGATATTAAAATAGTATCGGCGTTCAGAGGGTGCAGTCTCTTTGTTTCTTTCCCGAAGATGGGTTGGTTGCGTTATTTTCTCTTGTCATCCCTAGGAAACGTGGCTTGTTGTGGCTGGAAAACCTAGAGGAAAGAGGTACCTTGAAAACCTAGGCATAGGTGGAAGAATAACATTAAAACAGATCGTAGAAACAGGATGGGAGGGCTCAGGATAGCGACAAGTGGCGATTTCTTGCGAAAACGGTAACAATAAAATGCGGGTAATTTGTTGGCTAGCTGAGGAACTGTTAGCTTTTCAAGAACTGGTCCGTTCAGCCCGTTAAATGCCCACTGAAATAGTTAATTTAAACTGTATAATTAATAATGTTCTGCATGTTTGTTTAGCACGTATTTTAATGAAAAGATTTACAGAAGTTCCCATTATCCCCCCCCCCCCCTCCAAGTTATTAACAGCTTGTTAAGTGAGGCCCGCCGTGTTGGTACGGCAACTTCTCTAACATAGCCGTAATGCGGCACAGCCTAACATCACGTAAGTACACAACAAACACTTGAATCCTCAAAACGAAGTAATCTTCAATGGCAGGTACCTCTTACAGGCTTCATCGGAACTGTTCATCTGTTTCCGAATTACTTTGGATTCCGGTCATCCTGCGTACTTTCTACCACAGCCTATAACTTACGCTGGTAGGGCGAAGAGGCCGACTAAATGTCTGTTGTACACAGTCCAACCCCATTTTCTCATCGACTCCATCCAATTCAAATTGCTGATACATCAACCGAATCAAATCCCTCTTCAAGTTGCTACACTGGCGCACTCCTAGAATCAGTCGAACTAACAAAAGGTGAAACGAGGCATAAAGCAAACCTATGCACAACAAGACGGGAAATGTCAGCTGAACGGAGTAATTCGGCGCTTTCGCGTATTCACAGTAACCAACAAATGCTGGTAACGTTTGGGTAAACAGTAGCAAAGGTAACAATATAAACGTGTAAATTTGGTGACCAAAGTAATCATGGTAACCTGAACGTAACGTCAGTAACCACTGACAACCATGGTACCAAGGTAAGCATAGAAGCCACATAAACATTCGTAAGCTTGGTAAAAAGCAACTGTGGTAACGCCATTAACCAAAATAGCCATAGGTGTAAGTAGTTCTTCTTGCAAAGTGTCTGTTCTTTTCATTTGACTTAAATCAAACTTAATAAATATGCAAGAATAAAAACCGTCAAACAGCCAACGTTATGTGTTTACGTGTTTTATTAAAAAGATAGAGCGACTAGTTTCGGTTACACTTGACCATCCTCAGGCTCCATTCAAAAACTTGTTATACAAATACTCCACATAAAGAAGAGGAAGGCCTTCTCTGTAACAATATCAGTTATTACATATTTGTGGATTATGCAATGTAAAATGTAGTAGATAAAATGTATAAAATTACACTTGGTTAAAATTATTGTGGATGGTTGCTTTAATTATATAATTCCTATAACTACAGCACCCGTCCACAAATAATTTTAACCAAGTGTAATTTTATACATTTTATCTACTACATTTTACACTGTATAATCCACAAATATGTAATAACTGTTATTGTTACAGAGAAGGTCCTCCTCTTCTTTATGTGGAGTATTTGTATAACAAGTTTTTGAATGGAGCCTGAGGATGGTCAAGTGTAACCGAAACTAGTCGCTCTATCTTTTTAATAAAACACGTAAACACATAACGTTGGCTGTTTGACGGTTTTTATTCTTGCATATTTATTGGATATGCGCCAACTGGGACAATGAATATAAAAAAAATCAAACTTAGACTTCCTCAACACACGTAGTAAAACTCCCCCAGTACAAATTTTCACAAAAATTTGTCTAGCGGGTGCCGAGTTGTTCCATGCAGACGGACGAACGGGACAGACATGACGAAGTTAATATCATCTTTCCGCAACTCTGTGAATGCTAAAGCGCCTAACAAATTGTTCTGACTTTCCTGCATCTTTATGAGTCTGACTGTATTCGGTTAGCATGCCTGCAGCTTTAAGAAATCAGCTTTGGTGCGGTCAGAAGAGCATGCACGATTACTCACTGTCGTCCAACGAAATTAGCATGGCATCGTACAAATCAACTGTAAATATTACAAGTTCAAAACAATTTAAGGACATGAAAATTCCTTCTTCAGTGTCGAAATGAAAGACTGAACAATGGATAATCTACGGACGACAGATCCTCCTACTTGAAGACGTCTACTACATGTTCGTGTCATTTTGGAAATTACCTGCAGCAATTTAGCTGAAGACTTTAAAGAACTGAAACAAATGGTGTTTTTCTTTCGCAGCCAGTAGCAAATGTTTTCATTAAAGATAAACATAGTCCATTGCACTCGCACAGTTGGCCACGGAAAAAAAAATGTCTCGTCAGACATCTTAGTCACTCGCACTACAACCGTAACAACTATGTGCAGAGGGAACAGGTGGGGTGGCAGAGATTTTGTGTTTGAATGTTTTCAATTTAAAGCCCGGAAATATAACAATCTAAATTAAAAGTACTACCAACAACACATTTAGAAAATGGCTGACAAGACAACAGCAATGGTACGAAGTAACAAAAATGTGAGGAACGAGAGACAAAAACAGAGAAGGGGAAAATGAACAAAAGCATTTTCATTATCGACAAGATGAGAGAAAGAGAGAAAAAATGAGATCTATGAAATAAAACCTCCCTTGCTGCTATTTTCACCCCTCTGTATGCGTACAGGGGAGTAACACAGCATCACATTAGAGGGATGACGACAACAATGATGAATTACATCCCCCCGCTACTACCAATCAGAATACAGAATTTAACACCCTTGTCTGCGATTGGTCAAACGCAAGAAGGTTCTCTCTCATTAAAAAAAATCGCTGTTTTTTTTTGCCGCTTCAGTGATCATCACTATGGTAAGCGTCCCGCACTCGTTTCACTTTCATTTTACATTGGGGAGATGAAATGAGGAGATACAGAGAACAGAAAAATGGGTCTTGAAATAAAAGCAACCTCCAACTCCGTTATGGGCGGGCCTATCTTGTACATGTACATGGTAATGATATAAAAATATACACAGCTCCGTTTCCAAAAGGTTACACCTGACTGCAATATACAAGAGTCCGCGGTGATTGCAAACCTAACTTACGAGAGACGAGTCATTTAGAAACCTGAGCTCCTGCATTATTTATTGCATGTAATGAAAGCAATCAACTTGATATGTGAGACCGGGTTTGTTACAGCACACCAAATTATGCAACGTGTTCGCAATTTAAAAAAAAATCAGTGCCCAATTTATTTTGAAAAATGTTACATTTTTCAACGTGATACTAACGCCGTCAAACAGAAAATATGCGAGGGAGTAAGACGTTTACTGAAGCACATTAAATAAGAAATTTCACCACCTAGATTAACATAAATAAGTAACTAAATTTTAAAATGCGTTGTCTAAACATTAAGCACCAGCAAATAAAATATCAATGAGTTTAGATAAAAAATAACTTGATACTTATTGATACTACCTTCACTGGTGATTTTTAGAGTACGAACAGCCCAAAGCCCGCTACACCAACTTGCGCGTTAGCTCTGTGAAGCATCATAGTCCACACTCTATTGCATTTGAAATGTGCGAACGATTTGCAAGATTTGCGCCACTTGAATGTCAGAAAGACAGTTGCACTCTGAAAACCGTATACATTGGTCAAAAGTTTAATATGCAAACGACAGCCTGAAAATGTGTTTATCCCACATATATGAGTACCTTGGACTTTTTTTATTTTTAACTCTAACAAAAAAAACTTCAGATTTAATTCCATTGTTAACCCACTGCTTTTCCACATCCCCATGACAATGGAGGTATTTACTGCATAGTGCGACGAACTCTTCCGCTCCTTGTTGACAAACATCTGTGTATTAATAGTCACCGCGTCACAAATGTTTCCACCTTGCGGTCACCTGTAAATTTGTGGCCGCCAAGACTGTGATTCAGCCCTGGAAACGGAGAATAATCGCTCTGTGCCAGATCAGGGCTTTATGTGGGATGTCCCAAGGTTCTTCAGTTGCAAAATCATATGCCGCGTAAACTAAGTTTATGACCGACCATCGTCGTATGTGAAGAAAATGTATAGCGAAGATATAACGTGGACAGTGACATTAGAGGGAGTGCCACGCTCCGGCAGATTTACACCCGTCGAAAATCCCTGTTAATTCTTGATTGGAGGATGAGGGAACCCAAACAAGTTTTTAACGTGGCAATAAAAACTAAAACATGTAGTTACAAACGAAATTAATTCCGGAAAGGCAATCTAGCACACTGCCAATGAACCACCCTTCACGGGGTTTTCTTTTTATTTATTTATTTATTTACGGTTTACACCGCGACAATAACATCATCAGTAGCCCAGACTAACTTCGAATGATTAGATGATCAATAATTAATAATAAATCGACAATTGGATGGAGCCGTTATGACATAACTTAAGGCTTTACCCCACCACTTATATGGGGGGGCCAACAACACGAAGCATCTAAGTCTGGACACTCGGTGTCAGCAAGAATTCGAAAAAGGCAACTGTCGGAAAGAAACTAAATTTAATATACATCTACCTGTTGCCAATTACCAAGTACAGATCCCTGTCCGGAAGTAAGATAAAGTCACGTGAACGTGTTAATTCCGAAGGAATTTCATCTGTTCTACGGAAAATGAGTGAGGGGCTGATTGTACATGACATACGTGAAATAAAACGTAAATTCCAGCCTTTACCTAAACATCACGCAATAAAAAAAACTTGAGATGAAAGAAGGTAAACCTCAACGCATTCTAAACCTTAACACTAGAAGGAGTTGGTCAGCTAGTTAAAAGCTCTGGCCGCTTTCCTTCTCCTGTACGCGGCGTTACAATCCATGGTTTTCCCACACTCGTGCAAATTTGCTTCCAATCAGTATTATGGAGTTGACTCAGCAAACCCCGTGCAGAACTCATGTTGCGTGCGGCACGGAGATGACAAGGGAGACGAGCTGACTGAAGCCAACCCCTGCATATTAAAACGGATGGATGGGCATCTTCCCCTACCACACTACAACCCCTTACAACACCACACACACACACACACACACACACAGAGCAGAGATATAAGGGGATGGATGTGGAGGATGAATAACCCACCCTAACTTACAGACCTCCACTTCAACAACGACAAAGCTAAGGGTAGCTACCACCCCTATATCTCTTTATAGTACCACTCGACCGTCCAAGCCCTGGGTGGGCAAATTAATATGCTGGAAGCCGCCCGCTGGGGGTTTCATCCTTTCCCTTTCCTTGAGGGATGATGGTCCGCCATTCTAGCCAGAAATCTAGTTACATGATCCATCCCTACGATAATCACTCATGAGAATTCCATAAGGGATGCGGGAGGGGCACTCTGTGTGCATCTGGGAAGGGGCGGAGTGTAATACGCTGGTGGGGACAGACAAGTTCACAGTATGAGCGACATGGCGACTCAAGCGGTTAATTCTGTCCAGATCGAGTCCTAGCCCTGTGGGACGTATCAGTCAGCGAAATTATCATAAAGCCGTCCCCCTTCAACCTTTAAACCGGTATGCCTGTATCACGTCCCTCATCTCAAGGGCTCTTAATTGGACGCAAGCTATTTCATGTTGAACAAATCTCCTGTTGCAAGACAACGGACAGGTCTAGCTTTTACAAGGAACTAGAGATGGAGTTAACTGGTCGACAGTATACAAGTTTCGGCATTCTGTGTTCAGAATTTTAACCCTTGAAAGACGAAGCGTGAGCTGTTTTATTTAAACACGCAGTTCGTACCGCGCAGTAAACACTTCTTATCTCGGTTATAAAAACAAATCATTTTATGTTATACAAGGCGAAAGTCGCTGTTTGTTCTGAGATAAATACAAAACACATAAATACAGTGTGGGCAGAACGTAGAATTTTTGTATGGTAAACCTGTTGGTGCATCACGTAACCATTAGGGTTTAAAAGGTTAAATCTATACTGCAGTTTGGTTGTTTATTCCAGGCGTTTCATGTTCCATACTTGTGATGTTGGATTCATGGCAGAGTGATGCTGCTGATATACAACAACGCTGTACCAAATGCTTGGGCCACATGACATCAAATAAAAGACAGTATTAATGGGCATACTTTATTACTATTCCGCGGGTAGGGACCCCTCAGACACAGCTCGCCGTAACAGTTAAATTTGTAATATTTAAAAACAAGAAATATTCTTAAATTCTAACAAATTTATTAAGTCAATGTAAAGATGTGTTACAAAGACAATTATCCTAGAAGTAATGACAATAAGGGCAAGACCAAGAAAGTCCTCCGGAGGGACCAGATTTTACGTCCTGCTACGAATCTGCCCAACTTGTGCATCCTCGGTTCAGGAACGTCGATCTACCTTTAACTGTTTCATAAATAAGCAGGAACAGGAAAGGTACGGGGGACACAATTTGTGAAGGCTGAATTTATGCAGGTCTTCTCTAAAATGACGATCCCAGTTATCTGGGATGTTACGCAGTGTCGTTACGTAAACAGTTACCGATGTTTCGAAGGACAGTAGTGCCTTCATTTCCAGGGTGAAGCGGTAGAAAAACGTTGCATTTAGACCACGAGTTATTGTTTCTTGTAATGCCAGTCTTAGGCGGGTTATATCAGAAAACACAGCATCGAATAATAGCACAATTAGTGACTAATTAACTAGAAAGAATGTGGACAGACGCGGTCGTGATCTAATGCGATATATTTACTATCCTGGCGATTGCCTGGACGGACTGAGAAAAACCAACAAAAAACCGTAATGATGTTAGTCGGTGACTCGTACGAGATTCGAACTCGACACCGCCCGAAGATAAGTCTAGAGTGTAACCTTTTCAGACTACTAGCTCGGTCAAAAGCCCCGTTATAGTGTGAGAGTGCAGATATTACCCACAACACCATATGGGGGGAAAAAGTATTAAGCTTCAGGCTCCGTCCACTTCATACCCGGACAACGAGCTGGTTGGATCCCAAAACCGCAACGGGTGTGAAGAAAAGAAACAAAATGGGAATCAAATCTCCGTTATGCAACGTCAACACCGACCAAATGATCATGAATCACAACCATAACGCCGTGTAGCATAATTTGAAAACCTGAGACGTCAAAATTACTCTTAACGTTTTTGGTATCAAATCCCAAGCCCTAAGTGCACCTACTTCAAACTTCAATTTTAATCGATATCCTAGAAAAGAGAGCCAATTAACAGCCTATATTTGTACAAATAAACGGACAAAGAGTGCCTTTTATGACACCCTTCTGATTTGTTTAAATTTACAATTTTACCTCCAATCTGTCCGTCCACTTCACAGTCTGACGAATACATAGATTGGTTTTTATTTTGACCCGGATCAAGTAATGGACTTTTAACTTCAGTTTTATTTAGACACAAATAGCCATCAACGCTGAAGAGCCCTGAAACTTCCATAAAACACACACAGAAAAAAGAGATGGAAAGCTTGATACGAGAACTCCGCATCACAGCGTAAATACTCCAACAGTTGCAGTCGCTGTTTGGTAGACTGAGACCTACGTACAAACTGGAAGGTTATCTGTCACCCTTACGGGCGTTCCGAAAGCTCATGCCGTCTGCCACAAAATGTATTCATAGAATACAGGCCTTTACTTCCAGCAGTGGCAATAAATATAAAACAAAAAATTCAATATATTCGTAAGGTATTAAAAACATAGTCAACACTCAGAGAAACTTTAATATTCACTACGTGCACGAAGTTACCTGTCTCTTCATATGAGGTATTTTAACCCCTACTTGATAAATAATATAAATTTCAGCCCGCAATGTGGACGGTAAGCTAACGGCCCCCAAAAGCAAAGACCAATGAAATTACTTCCCCAGCAAGTTGCCCATATAAAAACACCTATTTAACTTTCCAGTATTTTTTCTTGAATTTCCACACAGTGTAGTACAGGTTAGTCAGAATGTTTCGGAGGGACATCCTGTGCCCATCTTCAGGGTAAAAATCTGGTTGAGATGGATGCTTTATCAACATCATTAGAATGCCCATGCAGCCAAAGAACATCTTTACCCTACCCACTTCGACGCTAAACAAAGAGACAGTACGTTCCTCAGACATGTTGACATCTACCTACCAAATTACACGGTTTCACGACCCAGAAAACCATAATCGACGTCACAAATAAAATTTCAGTCAATGTTATAAACGGCCGGGGGGGGGGGGTGTTTCAGTGCTCTACATATAATACGAATAATTAAGACGTTAGTAACTAGAAATTTTATTTTCTGAAAAATAACTCCAAAATTTGGCATTGGAAACATCTTTGTATTATTACTGTACTAACGTGTTCTATACAGGATTTGTTGCCTTTTTAAGCTCGTCTTCCTTCTCTACATACATTTTCATGGCCGTAACATAAAGTGGGTTGAACCACTTCTATCTCTAAACGTTTAAACATACAAAAAAATATGGTCTGAAGCAATATTATGTACGTTACATAAAATTAAAAGCATCATCACATGACTCTTAAATTTCAAAATGTATAAACATTGAGGACTAAAGTCTCCTGGGTCGTTACGCCGTGCCTTCTTTTTCAGGTTCAAGCAGTCCAACCTTTGTGGAGTGGCTCACCCTGAAGATGAAACCACTACGCCCTCTCCGAAACGCCGCAACATCCCACAAGACTTAAATCTTCAACAACATCTCTGTGAGAACTCCATATCACACGAATTATAAATGATGGTGCCCTAGTTTGTACAGAGTGTCGCCACAGACAGAAGAACTTTTGACTCTGTTTACACAATTCCTTTAAAAGCGTTCGTTCATTACTCGTACACCAGCAAACATGCCGACAAAGCAATAATGCAACTGGCAGAAAATTATTAAATTCCTCTATAAAAATTTACCTCTTTGTATGTTCTCAGTAACTCTCCTCAACAAGCCCACTTTCTCTTAACCTCTCCTCCTGTATGTAGTAGAAACGGCAGCATAGCAACACATTATTGCCGCTACAGATTGCATCATTTTTACGCACCTTCTTTGCGGTTTATGGGGACAACTCGCAATTACAAGGTAAGTAATATGCGTATAAAGTAAAATTGTGGCGCGTTCGCGTAACTACTGTTGTCATGAAAACGTAACAGTGCGTTCCATTTGTATTGTTGACAAACATGTGGCTGTGAATAATGTAATACTGAGAAATTTGTCATGGAAGCAAAACAATGCGTTGTCCGTATTGTTGCGCTACAAATGTCGCTGCCAACAATTTTCACGTAAAGTCCCCGATACTTTTGTCCGGTTTTAGTAAAACTTCGGGTTTCCCGACAGATTTTCTTAGAAGTCTCCAATACTAAATTTCAAGAAAATCCGTTCAGTGAAAGCCGCGCTGATACATGCGGACAGACAGACGGATGGAGAGACACGACGAAGCTAAAAGACGCGTTTCGCGACTTACCTAAACACGCCTAAAAATCCTGACCCAAGTTGATTAATTTTGTTTCACTTTCCTATAGAAAACAATATAAACTTACCTAGGTCTTCATGTAAGGTGCCCGATATTTTTGTCAAACTTTAACCAAATTTGGACTTTCTCAACAGATTTTCGTAAAAGTCAATGATATCAAATTTCACAAATATCCGCCTAGTAGGAGCCGCGCTAGTGCGTGCCGACAGACAGACAGACAGACAGTAAGAAGTTAATACTCCCTTTTCGCTATTTATGCAAATGCGCCTAATAAATGTTCAGTTAAAACTCTACAGATTTGAGAATAAAAATTGCTTTATTGCATCAACGAAAACTGGGGACTTGGACTCGTGTATGCATCCTTACGTACGTACACAGGTGATAATGCTTTAGTAATGGGTACGACAGAAGGAATGGAATTGACTGAAAAACACCACAGGCTTGTCACGCACAATTTTCATTAAATAAATTTCAGTTTAAATTTTGAGGGGGGGGGGGGGGGAATACCACCTCAAGAGGTGGCATTGAAACTTGAAGAGTTTTTCTCTCAAAATCCCTAACTATGTGCAATTATAACGAAGCTAAATTTTAAAATTTCTCTTCTCTTTAAAGGCTCAGCATGAAAGGAATGCCTGGAGACGAATACACAACATTAGTGCAAGAGTGAAACAATGCCCCAGTAATAACACTTCTGATGGTATTCCAGACACGCCAACTCTTAACATAACGGTATTACCATGTATGCGCATGTATGTAGGTAGGATACATGACTACGTATCAGACCCGACCGAAACGTTACGAATGTTTTTCGTAGTATCATGAAATGCAGGATAAGGCTACGGGATGGGCGATACGGGGTTGATTCCCGGATGGGCCAGAGGTCTTCCTCTATGTCACACCGTTAAGCCACGCTCCTCACGGAACTGCGTCTCCGTCAACAGACTAAGGGGGTCGGAGCGGAAAGCCGATCGCTCGCTTCTATCTGGCCTCGAGGTTAAGAATACTTTGACCTCTACATGCATTCAGGAAATAGCGCTTCATTAAGTACTGGGCAACAACACATCTCCATACGGTCAAGGAATCTTATAGCTTCTGAACACTTTACTCTGAGGTGTAGATGAGGTATCCTTTCTGGTTTGGATACGATGCAGCGTCACTGGGTAAGTGGTTACGACATTTCGATAAAAAGCAGTGGTCTCGAAACGTCGGAAACCAATTACCGCGTGAAGCGACGCCATGACTTAGAAAAATGGATACCTCAGCTGTACTGTACGCAGCATTGTTCCATGTACAAAAACGTACATGAAAGTACTGTGTAAAATTCATTGAGTCTATTCAGCATTACAGCGGTTAAGACACAAACCCTAGGATCTAGACTGAGCCGGATAAGTAGCGTCAGCTTATCTTAACTGCAATGAACGGGTTTGAAACACTTTATTGCCTTCAGTATGACCTTAACTCCTTTAACCCTTTAAAGACGAAGCGTATCTGTTTTATATAAGGACTCAGTGCGTACCGCGCTGTAAACACTCCCCACTTCGGTTATAAAAACCAATCTCTTAATGTTTTATAAGGCAAAAGTTGCTGTTTGTTCTGAGATCCGTACAAAACGCATAAACGCAATGTGGGCACCACGTAGAATTTTTTAATGTTAAACCTGGTCGTATGTAAAGTTACCGCTAGGCTTTAAAAGGTTAAAGTAAGCCTGAATGTCGTACAGACTCTGGCACTGTTATGTCAAGGTGGACTACAAAACACATCCGTTGGAAACCGCATTCAGTTGCTTGTTTATTCAGGCCAATAAAGTGCTTTGTTCAGCTTCGTGGCATACGCATCTCAGTCACGGTCACGTAAGTCCGTAATATTAACTCACAATGTACTGTCGTCCTTTAGTGTGAGAGACCACATTTAATATCCATACAAAACAGTAAGTAAATTTAATTTCAGAATAAAATCTTAAAATAAGAGAAAAAGAAGAGCTGGACAGAAGAAACTGCCGCAGTCCTTGATAGACAAAACTCTGTTAACTCTTTGAAGCGGCCGGAATAGCGCAATCCCAACACTGACAACTGTGGAAACGTAGTTCAACTCGCGTAATGAGCACGGGATTTCTCTCCCCCAAAGCGTGCACTGGGTAACACGCCGCCTCCTATTCAGTGTGTAAAGGTAGCTCTTTCCTTTGGAATAAACAGGTTGGAACGTAATGCTGACCATACATCTCCATGTAATGCCGAGGTTAAGAATAAGTGGAGCTATATTTCCACTCCCCTCATATGTCTTCATATCGTGCACAGGATAATTAGTTTCTAAGGCTCTGAAGCACAAACTCGCGTAAACAGTGTTTAAACCATTCAGTTCCTACCCACAGTAATCACACTACTTATTCTTTAAAAATATCGAATAGTTAATGCACTAACATCGGTACACAAGAGCGGTCTATTGTGACAGTTATAAAACACAGGTCTAAATACGTTACATTAGCAACATTCAGGTTTTTTATGTTAAAGCAGGTGGTATGTATATTGAATATGTGCTTCTGAGGGTGAAATACGCAGAAGTCAAGCGTTGAAACATTTTTACACTAAGCAAGGAGCGGAAATAATGATAGGACAAGTGGCTGCAAGAGTGGCGCACCCTACCCCATAATAAGCGACACTTATATACACTGAGAGTTTCAGAGGATTTACAGTCACTTTGAACTGCACTGGTCTGGGATTACTAAATCAAACACAGACTAATCTTTCTTCCAGGAACATGTGCATTACTCTCTAAGACTTAACGGTTTGAAAAAAAAAATCACTGACTAATAACTTACAATGAAATACAGTGGTCCCTCGATAATCCGGAATCTCCGGATCGTCGGTACAATTTGGGTCAAATATATCCCAGCATATCTAATTGAAATTATTATCACAGTACATGATTAACCTTTTAAAGCCTAGCGGTAACTTTACATACGACCAGGCTTAACATTAAAAAATTCTACGTGGTGCCCACATTGCGTTTATGTGTTTTGTACGGATCTCAGAACAAACAGCAACTTTTGCCTTATAAAACATTAACAGATTGGTTTTTATAACCGAAGTGGAGAGTGTTTACAGCGCGGTACGCACTGAGTCCTTATACAAAACAAATAAGCTTCGTCTTTAAAGGGTTAATCCGTGATAAGTGGGTCCCTGTCACCATAGCATGGCGCGTCCTCAGGTTGCGGATGGAGGAACGGCCTCCAGATATGGAGGGTAGCTGCGAATATACTGAATAAGGTCGTGGATAGCGGACAAGAGTTAGTCCTCCAGCTTGGGGGTTGGGTGAAGTACTAACAACTCCTCTCCATAAAATCTTACAGCATTACAGAACATTTCACAAGACCTCTTAGGTGGCGCGCGCTTGTGTATGTGGTAATGAAATTTTGGGTTCCAAAAATGCGAAGAATTTCTTGACTAGCCGACGACGTGCTAGCTCCTCAGGACTCTGCTCCATGGAGTTAGCACGGTATTATTATTATTATTATTATTATTATTGCTGTTGTTGTTCGGTACTGTATTTGCGCTTTAAGGAGTTTTACTTTGGTACTGAGTGATTACTGTGTTACCTATACCGTGGAGTTTCCGCTCGGTGGTCCGCAATTTCCGGTAATCCGCACCACTCACCCCCCCCCCCCCGTCCATACATTCCGGATGACCGAGGGACTAATGTATCAAATAAGTGGTCAAAATACCCGTATTTAAGGTCAGAAGAAGCGTAATGTAACTATAAAGGTAAATTTGTCCCTGTATAAGCCCTGAAGACATGCAAGATTCGTGCGAAATAAAATTTAAAAGTATCCAAAAAGAAGGTTTTAACTAACTAACTCCACGGAGCAGAGGCCTTCTTGAGAAGCTAATCGGTCTTCGGCTAATCAAGAAATTCCTCGCCATTTTATGGAACCCAAAGGTTCATTACCGCATTTACAAAAATCCGCCACCTGTCCCTATCCTAAGCCAGCTCAATCCAGCTCATGCTCCTCCATCCCACTTCTTTAAGATCCATTTTAATAGTATCCTGTCATCTATGCCTGGGTCTCCCAAGTGGTTTCCTTCCCTCAGGTCTCTCTCCCAAAATCCTGTATGCACCACAAAGAAGGTATTATACATCCTTCTTGAGAAGCTAACAGTTCTTCAGCTAGTTACGAAATTCCCCGGATTCTACAGAACCCGAAGGCTCATTACAGTATTCACAACAGCCCACCACTTGTCCCCGTTCTCAGCCAGATCAATCCAGTCCTCAGCCTCCCGACTCTATTATTTGTACGATCCATTCTAATATTATCCTCCCATCTACGCCTAGGTTGTCCAAGTGGAGTCTTTCCGCTAGGGATTGCCACCAACACTCTATTCGCACCTCTCCTGTCCCCCATGCGTGCCACATGCCCCGTCCATCTCACTCTTCTTGATTTGATCATCCGGCTAATATCTGTTGAGGAGTACAAAGCATAAAACTCGTTTTTATTAGCCTATCTTCATTCCTGAAAAGGAAACAAGTATGTTTAACAGCTCGTCTGTGTGTCTGTGTTCCCATTTCAAATTTTGAATTAGCTAACCGATTTTGACGAAACTTGATACAAATGTTATGCCACTGAAAGTCACTCCAACGCCATACTTTAGTTAATTCCCCATAATTAGTAACAACTACGTGGCAGATGCGCAACCTTGTGAGGTGGCAGCGAGGTTGTAGCGACATAAGCGTCACTTCGATAACTTCAGGGTGCTGAAACAGTGTATAGCAGATCTTGGAAACGCACGCAATTTTATTTAAGGCAGGGGTACACAAGTTTTTCCAAAAATTTAGGGGCCACCTCAAAATTCTAGGCGCCAGAAGAATGAAATAAAACAAGCTTCACATTAACACGTACAAATATTAGGCGCCACAGTAAAAATTCAGTCATGACGACCTAGCGCCTGGGATTTTAAACCCCTGACTTAAGGTGATATTTTTGTACAATGTAAGGTAACATGGTGCCATGCAGGTATTTCCGTTAGTGGTCGTTTTTGCCTTGTTAACACTGTGACTGAATAAACAATGCTGCAATAACAGGTCTGCATAGCAGGAACCAAAACAGCTAGACCTATGTATGTTGCTGAGCTTACTACTCCGAAAAAAAATCCTAATCCATATACATATGTCACAGTAGTGACAAAAGTTTAGGAATGCTTTTCAATTTATTCTTATCTATGGGTTGGATTCCCGGTTGTAAAAGATGATATATCATTTTCATCTGCAGTGCTTAGCAAAAGGTGCGGTTTTTCCTCTGCAAGTTACACTGGCAGTAGTAAAAGTGTAATCCCAGAGGCCCTACCACTGGTCCGACAAGTGGCAAGAAATACTTGTTTATACAGGTCCTTAAGTAGTAACACTTATAAACGTAGATAAGGTTACTGTGTATTACAGTACCGACAGCTGTAAAACTGGAACTCAAGGCGCACTGGAAAAGTATAGCTGAAATTTATTGTATTTCGGAACACCTTGTACTAACATTAGACTACCACCTAATACTGCTCAGTCTAAAAACACGGAACCTGAGTAACTCAAAACCTCTCCTCCGATTCTGGACACTACAGAAGATTAAGTCGATATTAATCCATAAAGTGCCTTGTATCATGTTGCATCAAAATCTGTCAAAGAATTCGAAATGTAAAATCAAAAACAAAGAAAAAACAGACGCTATAAACTCGAATGAAACCCAGCAAAAACAAAAAATGGTTAAAAAAATTCAATAAAAGCATTTCAGGCTGATAGCCGCGTTACTTCCTTCAAATCAAACGATGTTTCAGAGACAGACTCCATCTCCATCAATAGGGTTCTGATACAATCCGGTATAAAAATACCGTGAAATCACCCATTTTACATCACGGATATGAGTACTGTAATGTGGAACCAGGGATATTCACTACTGTACGCTCTTCTAACCTACAGCAATTTACAGCTACAGTAGTATACACTAATAGCAAGTGTCTGTACCAGTGTGGTTTAAAGGGACAGCTGGGTCTGTAGCCTGTTTCAATCAAGGTCGACTATGCGCATGTCAATAAGCAATTAACCTGACAGCTAAACGCAGTGACAGCAACCATTTATCCAATATTCCGAATAACTGACATAATTTATACTGAAAAATGACAGGCTTATTATGTAGCAAAATAATACCAGACTATACAGCGTCATATCCAAAAAGACGGTAATCTTCGTAGTCACTTATACGTGCCCCCGGAGATTTGCCATTTTCAGAAAAATCAGAATTCACGTGAACAGTAGCTGGACTGACACGCGCCTCGGAGATTTGCCACTTTCAGAAAAATGAGAATTCGCGTGAACAACAGTTGGACTGATACGCGCCCCGGACATTTGCCACTTTCAGAAAAATCAGAATTCACGTGAACAGCAGCTGGACTGACACGCGCCTCGGAGATTTGCCATTTTCAGAAAAATCAGAATTCACGTGAACAGCAGCTGGACTGACACGCGCCTCGGAGATTTGCCATTTTCAGAAAAATCAGAATTCACGTGAACAACAGTTGGACTGATACGCGCCCCGGAGATTTGCCATTTTCAGAAAAATCAGAATTCACGTGAACAGCAGCTGGACTGACACGCGCCTCGGAGATTTGCCACTTTCAGAAAAATCAGAATTCACGTGAACAGCAGCTGGACTGACACGCGCCTCGCAGATTTGCCACTTTCAGTAAAACCAGAATTCGCGTAAACAGCAGCTGGACTGATACGCGCCCCGGAGACCTTCTTCAAGGACACCCACAATCCAACGTCACCCGTTCCCTTTCAGCTCTGTTCCGCTACAGTTTGGGGTAAGAACCCGAACCTTTCATTCTCATCCACGAGTTCAACTGCGTTCCTTACAGGAAATCATGCAGCCGGCCAAACAGCGTGTTAATATGTAAGTCAGCTTCATTTAAGGGCGTTGTATCAACTACCCAACTTGAATGGAGTCGAGTGAGCCGTGAGGAGAGTTACATGCTGTAACAGACTGTGAAGAAACGTCATTAGGTTATTATCCAGGCACTGATCCAACAGACCTGAATAAAACGTCAAAACCTTCATCAAGAATACCGGTGCTCCAGCCAAGATTCGAATAAGACGCTGTCGGAATATAAAGCAGACGTACGCTTTCCAGGTAACCTGCCCGGTGGGGTTCGAATGACGGCTAACTTGCGTCGGGACCCAATCACCGAGTGTGCGGCGTCATAAAAGGAAACCATGCGTAACTTGCATTAGATAATAATGAAAGCAACAGGACACGGCTTTTACTTTAGAATTTCATAAAAAAAACTCGCTAATGCGGCTTGTATTTGCCGAGACAGTCACTTGGTTGAAGCTATGAAATGTGGCTGTTTGTAGCCTATAACTCAATTAGCCCCAAGAACCGTAACACATTTGCGGCGGCTATTAAGTACGTAATATTGACGCATATGAAATCGGGGATAAATAAAGCGGATCCCACTTTTTTGGTTTATGCTGTTTTGGGTCGTTGTACAAAGTTCGTATACCTCTGAGGACCAAAAATTTTCATTTGTTTTTCCTAAGTTAACCTGATTTTATAAACCCTGAACAGAAGAGAGACAGGTGTCAGGTTTTAGCTAGGCAGGTGGGTCGTAGACACGTCGCTTAGGTAGATAAATAGGTAGACAGATATTATGTAGGTTGGTAGGCCGGTAGGTATGTTGGTAGGTAGGCAGATAGCTCAATAAGTTGGTAGGTCCGTATGTCAGTAGGTAGGTAGCTAAGAATCTAATACACACAGCCAAATAGGCACATTCAGACGCAGAGTTCCATCCTAACTATCTGTAGGGATGGCTAGGCATAACACATCTCGTGACACTAACTGGAAAGTGTTAACCGTAACATGTTCAAAATGAATTATAAACGACTACCACGTGTTTAAGCAGTGTTCTGTGAAAATGTCACGGAATGTAGTAGGCTTACGTAGATTGTCCAAAAGAGGTGATGTTAACCCTCTAAAGACGAAGCGTATCTGTTTTATATAAGGACTCAGTGCGTACCGCGCTGTAAACACTCTCCACTTCGGTTATAAAAACCAGTCTCTTAATGTTTTATAAGGCAAAAGTTGCTGTTTGTTCTGAGATCCGTACAAAACACATAAACGCAATGTGGGCACCACGTACAATTTTTTAATGTTAAACCTGGTGGTATGTAAAGTTACCGCTAGGCATTAAAAGGTTAAAAGTAGTTACTGACACTTCTTCTGTCTCAGTGTTAACTTTTGTCTTGTAGTCATCTGAATTCAGGATGACATGGGAAGTACGTGACTAACATTAGTGAATTTGGGGTAACAGCCGTAAGAAAAAACAGTTCGAACTGTATGACTGCTGTCACGGCCATTAACCGTTCAGAGCAAGAAAGCGGTGAATGCAGCTCTACTGTACCGTACTGTACTGTACTGCTATTGATCAAACTTGATACGCGCGTCCCCGGGGGCGGGGAGTTACACTCTGAGCGGGTCCATCACATCGACCGACAATTAATAATGGACAAGTGGTATGCCGGCAGCAACCGTCCAACACACACACAGCTCTGATTCTGCAAGGCATTCCTCCGTTCCATGCAGATGTTACTGTCATCATGTAATGTATAAATACACTAACGAACACACCAACCAAACTGACTCAAATCCAACAAACCAGCCATAACGAACCGATTTTATGGCACCCCGAGGTTCATTACCGAGTTCAAAACAGCCCGCCACTTGTTCTTACGCTAAGCCACGTGAATCGTGTACACGTCTCCCAATTCCACTTCTCCAAGATCCATTCTAACATTATCCTCCCATCTACGCCTAGGTCTTCTAAGTGATCTCTTCGCTTTATATTTCCACACCAAAACCCTGCAATATGCATTTCTCTTCCCCATGCACGCCACACGCCCCGTCCATCACGTTCTCCTTTATTTGAGGACGACGACGACGACGACGACGATGATGATGATGATGATGATAACATTGACTGTAATTAGCTTGAAAGAGGGCTGCAGGAGTTAATTACTGTAACAGTGTCAAACACACAAGTCACCCTACATAATTTTCACTAACCCAGTTTCAAAACTGTCACGTCACGTCCGTCTCGATTGTTCAAATGGCCGATTTCTAAAAAATCTGCACGTGCATCAACGTTTCTTTCATCTGCGGTACTCGACACGGCCATAACTAACTAACTAACTGACTGACTGACTGACTGACTAACTAACTAACTAACTAACTAACTAACTAACTAACTAACTAACTAACTAGACCGAAATGCAGCACTCTCCTTAAGGAAACAACACTTGCTCAACCACTAAAAACATTTCCTGATTCTCCCGGAACCCCGAAGTTCACTACCGTGTTCTCGACAAACCGCCACCTGTCCACATTCTTGAACAGGCCCACGCCTTCCCACCCAGTGCCTTCACGATCCGTATTATCCCTTTCTTCACACAGGGCTTCCAACGGGTCGCTGCCCTTCACGGCTGGCGGCCGTATCTTGTCGATAAGCCTGTAGTTTCGTAATTTGAGGTTTCGCAGTTCTTAATTAGGATTAGAGTCTTCTGGGGATAATTCAGTGCCTACTGGTAATTATTTACCGACAGTTCGAAGGCTCTTGCTGCCTCCATCTTCAGGGTAACTTGACCAAAACTTTATAACACACTACCTTGAAGAAGGAGGCACTAAGTGACTACGAACCGTCTGTAACTAATCACAGATCAACAGGGCGTTATGTCCCAGAAGACTTGAACCTACAGTCTTATAGCCCGTGGGTCTCCAAACCGCGGTCCGCCAGGTTGTATTAAGCAGCACACGGCCACATTTGTAAATTACGCACATAATATAAAAATTACACAATAATTTACGCGGTTAGGTATACCACTTATTGTTATTCTTCCGCGTGCGGCCCGCGAACCAGCTCACAATAAGGGGCGTGGCCTTTTGCTACAAAACGGTCGAACGCCCATGATATAGCCATTAGACGTCGGCATCATACCACGAAAACGTCCACACCGGCTCGGAGACCCACCCAGACGGGTAAACGAGCTTCTTTCCTTCAACGTAAAGCGGACAGGAACAGACGTTGGCAAGTCACATCCATCTAGTAAGGTAAAGCTATCCCATTACAGACCTGTACAGTCCCTTAGGGTTGCAGGAGGTTGAGGCTCCCAGAGTTCAAGACAATCGGCAAATGAAGGTGGCAGGGTTGTCAGCCCTAGGCACCGCCCGCCTTTAAACCCCAGAAAATATTCTTGGTACTCATTTCTGTGTAACCCCAAACACTTTTAACATCGGCGCTAGGTGCAGATGTGTGATTGGCTTCACGTCCTTACGTTTAACCTTACCGTTACTAGACTTGACGGATGTGTTAAAACAGGCCTGTTCAACCTTTCATGTGGTGCGGATAACTTCAGCAAAATTTGGTCTGCATTCAGGTGACATGACATTCAATACACAGAATGAGGAACGAATAAGTTCGCGTACAATGACGTGTACTACCTTACGTGTATATTTTTCTATACATCACGTGCAATAAAAATACACCGAAAATAACCAGGCACAACGTTAAGAAATTCAATTCACTACATAGGTTAATGTGTCGCAATTTCAGCCCTTCTAGTAATGTCTGCATAAATACCTCCATAAACAAACCCCTCAGAACTTTTCAAAATTGCTTCGGCCTTCTCATGTCAAATGCCTCTGCAGGGCAACGTACGTGATGCTGCGTCGCAGGCAACACGTTGACCGCGAGGTACAGGTTCAGCAGGAATGTGTTCAAGTGTGACGTCTCACATGTACTTGGCAATGTCGAAAGAATAAATGTCAAATGTTAAGTAAAAACAGAAACAATCACACACAACTATACAAACAATATGCATTTGGCCCACGCTTATAGTTAGTTCGACTTACACCGTTGTTGTTAGGAAGAGATTAAATTATAGTACCACGGAGAATGGCACATGAACCAGGAAGTAATGGAGAACCATTTCAAAAGCATGTGCAACTCGTATTAGTAATCCATGCTGTTCACTAGGGACCATATGACACTGCGGTCCTTGGATCGAAGACAGCTCCGGTACGCCTAATTGATTATTTACAAGCATGAATCAGGAAATATAATCGGAGTAATCCGGGGAGGAATCAATCCGTACGTGGCAGCCCTTTGGAGAGGGAAGACGCGAGTAATTAACTACATGTAAAGCTTCATAAAGACAGGGGAGGCTATGCTTTCTGGTGGATCAAGGAAAATCATCGGACGGAATGCAATAATCAGCTACTTTGCGTCAAATCGAATTTTCGTTACTACAGAAATACTGTGCTCGCTACTGAACTGAAAACCTGTTTACACCAAGAAATGACTATGTTTTATTTAACAGCGCTGTCAATTGCTAAGATTATACAGGTCGAAGGTAGATGATCAAAGTGCGTATTTTGTGTTGGTGGAATAATACTGACAACGGAAAACCGAAGTACTCCGAGGAATCCCTCTCGCAGTGCCACTTGGTCCACCACAAATCGCACATGGACTGGGCGGGGATCGAACCCGGGCCTTCGCGGTGACAGGACGAAGGCTAACACTCTGAGACAGTATGGCGACTATTTTTTTCTATGAACCACATGTTTGCTGTTACTTCATGTAGTCACCATTAATACACCGAACCCTCGTTTTACGCCCTAGCTGCGTTCCTGAAAAAGTGGGCGTAAATCAAAAAGGCTTAAATCAAAAATGATATTCTTATCAGCTATAGGGGGTTAGCGTAACAGAACACAGTCAGCCAAAGGGCGTTAAAAAGGAAATGAGAGCGCGCATATTAAAAAGTACTGTAAATTGGCAAGGAGCGTTAAAGCGAAACGACGTTAAAAACGGGCGAAAGACAAAGGCTGGGTGTACTAAGAAATATCGCTACAAGAAAATACAACGTTGTGATATTTTTCAATTAGTTTGAACCGTGAAATAATCAACGTAAAGTCTAATTTGAGAAGCCCTTTCACAAAATATACCAGTGCCACTTTGTGTCGCTGTTAACACCAATATGTTAGCTGCGAAGTGAAGAAACGTGCAGCAGTGTGCTTCAGCAGGTATCTCATTACATCCACCAATGCTACATTGGTACAACAAACATGGCTGCCATCACTACGTACTGGCACGTAAATTCTGACATAATCTGGCACCACACAGTACAAAGCAGGAGAGTACAAATTTTAAAAAATCTAACAGCCACCTACAAATTCCAGACGCCAGAAGAATGACATGAAGCAAGTTCCATACTGAGGGCCCACACATACGAAGGCGACACGGTACAAAATTTGTGCGCCCCTGGCGTAAAGACTCGCCGAACAAGGGGCTAACACTGCAATACAATTTTAACCTCTGCAGTAGATCAAGACATTTCGGCTCGCCTCACTCCCAGGAAAGACATCACGTTTCGCGTTCAGAAGAAGGCAGTGTGGTCCACAAAACTGTTTTGTACTTGATAGTGAAGAGACAAGTTCCACAGTCTCCAGGGGCGTAGCCGGGCGTGTGGGGGCGAATGATACAGCCGCCCCGCGCGGCAGAATCCAAGGGATGGCTAATTAATATGTTAAATAAAAAATATTGTTTTTTAAGTTTGAAACTTTTGAGTTATTGAAATAAAAGATAAACAATTCAACAGATAATTGTGATTTGTTAAAGTTCATAATTTCTGTTAGTGGTGGCCATTGTGATTACTCGCGCCAGGCACCTTAAAACCTGGCTACGATGTTTCTACCGGAAATCGAACCCCGTCGCGGAGTCTCTAATCCATCACTGTACCGACTGAGCTATCCCAGCCGATTCTGTGGATGTAGGAGAATGTATCGAAATTGAAGCCAATTATTCACAGAACAGCTTCAAAAGGATGAACTGAAGCGCTTCTGTAAATATTGAACAACTATTTTCAGACACTCTGTATATATACTCACGTGCGTATGGGCCTATGTATACAGACACTCTTCAAAGGCGTCAAGACGTACACTTCAATGTGTCACTAGCCTGTTGGTAGAAACATCTAATTAGCAGTCGGCATGTGTGCATAAACTGCCGTATCATTTCTAGCGACTACTTCTCCAGCGAATTGTCCAGAACAGAGTAACGCATTGCAGATACTGTGAGAATGCGTAAGGCAGAACGGCCACTTCCAGTTCATAGACACTGCCTGGCACTGAATGCATGGAAGAACATGGGCTCAATATTAAGGTACGTAAGTTAAATGACGATGTTCTCTTTGACGAACGAACTTAAAGCCTTCATGAGAAACTAATATTACCACAGACATGATAACCGACAAAAATATCGTATGTATTAACCCTTTAAAGACGAAGCGTGTCTGTTTTATATAAGGACTCAGTGTGTACCGCGCTGTAAACACTCGCCACTTCGGTTATAAAAATCAATCAGTTAATGTTTTATAAGGCAAAAGTTGCTGTTTGTTCTGAGATCCGTACAAAATACATAAACGCAATGTGGGCACCACGTAGTATTTTTTAATGTTAAACCTGGCGGTATGTAAAGTTACCGCTAGGCTTTAAAAGGTTAATACAATTTCTAATGTTTATCACGATAAACATGTTGTAATTTTTTGATTAAATATATTACTGTTTCCACGAGCGAATTATTCGCACGTGTACAACTAGTTTAGTACTTGTCTTACAACACACCTCTGGGACGGAAATAAACACTTCTAAAGAACTTGACCTAATGGAAAACTGATCCTTAGAAACAATAATAAATTAATCTCTGACATATCAAAATACAAGCAAAACTTCCAACACCAAAAACTATTGGCACGAAGTTGAGGATAGTCATATACACACCGCATGCTACAAGAGTAGCCAACCATCCCGATATTTTCAGATTCTGACAAAAAGAAACCGAATAAAATGATACTAAATTTTGGCACATGTTACGTGTGTCTTTCGGTAAACACGGCACAGCGCTCTCTGAAAGTGTGGAGAAGACGGACTCTAGATGCGGGGAATAGGTGAGAATGTATTGGATAAGCTGCGGGAAGCCAAAAAGCGGTGGAACTTAAAGATGATTGGGCAGGGAGGTTAACAAAAATGCTTGCATGTAACGAAGTGTTACACAGTGCCTTTGGCATGGACGGATGTAAATCAGTACAAAACTTATGGATATCGCCACCATATTTAACCCTTTAAAGACGGAGCGTATCTGTTTTATATAAGGACTCAGTGCGTACCGCGCTGTAAACACTCTCCACTTCGGTTATAAAAACCAGTCTCTTAATGTTTTATAAGGCAAAAGTTGCTGTTTGTTCTGAGATCCGTACAAAACACATAAACGCAATGTGGGCACCACGTAGAATTTTTTAATGTTAAACCTGGTGGTACGTAAAGTTACCGCTAGGCTTTAAAAGGTTAATGCAACTACTATGAAGCCGTTATGATACTGTTGTTCATAGAACGCGTTTGAAAGGCAGCGTTAGAACGACATCCTTTGTAAAAGACTTTCATATCAAGCTGAAGGCGATAGCTGTACTGGATAAAAAATGGTAAACAACTTAATAACACAAAAGTTCCTAAATTTTATGACAACATGCACTATAATTAACCAATTAACTTACCGATCAGTAGGTTAATCAAATGTACATACTCAGTTAAATTATTACCTGAGTAACAGGCATGCTAAAAGCTTATATGTGGCCAAAGACACGCGAAAACAGAGCACCCAACAGGCACGTTACGCCACTCTTGTGCTTACTGCTGACTGCGATTGCCCTTTCTCCATACCTCTCCATATTACCTCTGTATACAACTGACCAAAACGCAAATTTATACGAAATCAAGTTATCTCCTTTGCCACGGTCCGCACGGTAGTTCACCATAGCAACTGACGGGAAATTTCATTACTAGAATTCCAAAGAGATTTAATGACATTAGGAAGTGCACAGCGTCACAGCAAAATGAAATGGCTGCCGGACCTAAACTGTGTAGGGAAATAACACTCTCAAGGAGACACAGGCAACAAATTGATTATATCAAGACAAACTGAAGGACCCATATGCTCGTTAGGCTAGCTAATTGAAACTTGGTGCATGACAAACGTGGGAAACCCATACCTAAAGTCCTTAGACAACTTCTGAGATGTTACTTTCTAACAGAACTCTGCCGTCACACCAGTTGTACCTACTGCAACCAGAAGCCTAGAAGGCCAAGTAGCGGAACGATGTACGACGCCTATTTCCCAGTGCTTCATTTATGCTAGATAGAAGCGTAATGCACATAGCATAGGTTAACAGTTTTTCAGACGCAGTAATCTTATTTTGTGACAAGTCTGCATTGTACGCGTATTACTAGAAGTCTAACTCCACGTAGCAGAGTCCTTGACGTGAAGCCAAGATACTCGTCCGCTCCAGTACTTTACTATATCAGTTTTCGGTATTCCGTGCCAAGATATGTGTGATATAAATGCACACCGTCCCTCGTACCTCCACTCGCTCATTGATCACAAAATAATCTCCCTATAGGCCTATGTGGAGAGATCACAAATGAACGAAACTGTCGGTCACATGAAATACAGTATGCAATTTAGACAAATACACCATCATTCACAAAACACTAATCATCAACAAATGCACAAAGAGAGTTTTATCATCAATCGTAACACACTCCTACATGTTTCGACCCTGCTGGGTCATCTTCAGAGGCGTGAACTCTCTGCGGTCCCGGCCTGCAAATTCACGCCTCCAAAAACAACGCAGTACACAGTCAACAGCACATTCTCACTCAAATATAAAGTGCAACCTTAGTGTAACGATAACAAAAAAGTTCTCCCTGAAGATGACCCAGCAGGGTCGAAACATGTAGGAGTGTGTTACTACTGATGATAAAACTCTCTTTGTGCATTTGTTGGTGATTAGTGTTTTTGTATAATATAGTGCACGGACATGGAACACATTAAACCATCATTCACATTTGGAACTATTAATTTGAAGCAAAGAACTTTTCGATCTGACGGCCGGGTAAATTTACGTTTCCTATATTGGTCAAGAGCCGGTTACAGTAGGTGGTAAAGTGACCACAAAGATCAAGGAACCATCGTTCAATCCCCAGCTAAAGCAAAAATTTCCCTCTTCTCCAAGGCGTCCCTAACGGGTCTGGTACCCACTCAGCCTCCTCTTTAACCAGGACCAGGGACATTTCCCCAGGGGTAAAGTGGCCAGGGCGTGAAGCTGACCACTCATCCCCTCTATTGTAGAGTCAAGAATGAGTACAGCTGTACTCCACTCCCACACATGCCTTTACGCAACTAACCAACCAACTAACTAACTAACTAACTAACTAACTGACTGACTGACTAACTAACTAACTCCATGGTGCAGAGTCCTTGAAAAGCTAACAGGTCCTCGGCTAAGGAACGCAAAGGACAACTTTACCCTTTACTTCTACCTTCCGGATGGTCTGGGAAATACGGCTGTCCCTAAAAAAAACAAGTCGAACGGTACAAGTTGAAGAAATAAGGCACGCTGACGAAGAACGAACGTAGTCCACATTACATTCAATTCGCACACCGTCAAATTCTCCAAGCTACTCCGTCAACAACCTTAACTTAAACTGAAAGAACATTAAACTTAACAGCTATCCTTAATCCAACCAGTCGGCATCATTAACATTAACCTGCTGATTAATAACTGTTGTGGATAAATACATAAATATCGTCATTTTCACTTATAACCCTGCCAGAGCAAAACAAGAACTCAATCAATTGTAGTAAAACCTACATCGCGCATTACTCCTCAGTTACGGCAGTTCTAAAAACGACTTTGAAATTTTAATTAATGCAAATGTTATAAATGCATGGAGGCTAAAAAACTTCAAACCTTAGGGTCACAAGCCGGGTGTGGTTTTTATTGTTGTTGTAGTCTACATTACACCTTCAGGGAAGTCCAGGAGGAGGGGCTGACCTACTTAAAGTAGTATGTCACTGTGCCAGGTTTGTTTGGTGCTAAACCCCTCTCCATGCAAAGTGAGATTTAAGCATTGCGTGGGACAAACGAGGCGACAGACAACTAAGTAGGTTAGGTGGAGCTCAGAAATTCAAAGAAGCGTATACGGAAGTTGCGATACTGATTGGTAAAGAGTGCTGCGAGACGAAGCACCAAGACCTTTGGAAAAACTGAAGCTCTCAAAGAAAAACCTGACACAATGCCACTTTATCCACCATAAATCTCATATGGACTGACCTGGGACCGAACCAAGGCCTCCGAGTTGAAAGGCAAGCGACTAACCATCTTGAACCATGGCACGGCCTTAGACGGAAATTAACCTAAATTATACTGTGTTTGAAGATTGAGTTCGTACCGCGCAGTAAACACACTCCGTCTCGGTTATAAAAACCAATCAGTTGCTGCTCTATACGGAACCAATAGCTGTCTGCTTCGAGAATGTTTGAACGTTAAAGCTGGTGGTACATAAAGTAACCACTGGGCTTTAATTGGTTCCAATATAGGCCTATATTCATATCATTAGCTGTATAGGAACAAATCCCGACGTGGACGAGATTTCCCGCACCCGTCCAGACCGACCTTGGGGCCCACCCACCCTCCTAAACAGTGGGTACAGGGTCATTCCTGGGGGTAAAGCGGCCGGGGCGTGGCGTTGACCACCCACCCCCATCTAGCACCGAGGTTAAAAAAGGAGTAGCGCTATACCTCTACTCCCAATTTGTGCCTTCATGGCAGGTTATGGGGCGAGCTTATTAGCTGTACAAATTCTGTACACAGCCTACAGGACATTTTGCAAGAAGGTGACCTTCCAGTGAAGGACAACATCTGAAGAACGCACCCTTCTTGGGATAGTGTAAAGACAGAGAAATAAAGCGCGTCCGATATGTTGTTTCCTACATACCAAACTACACGGCGTCACATGCCACAGGACTTGGATCTTCACCAGTGATGCTGTGAAAAACTTAAATCCGACGCCTGGACCTGTGTGTAAATACAGTAACAGAGATATACACTTCAACACATTTCTGTATAATGAACCCCTTATTACGATCCTTTCACGGTAAGGAAGTGAAGATGTAAATACTGAGCTGAAAAGACTACTAACAATTATAATCTCATTAATGAAAAGAAAGTGTTCTTCTAGAATTAAAAGCGTATCTTATTTTTACCGAGATAATGCCTTAATACAGTAATTACGGTTCGTGTGTTTTAAAAGAATATATTTCTGACGGAAACCATTACCTTAAGAAAAAATATTATAAAATACACACATTGTTATAAAAACATAAGGCATACAAATGAAAGAGTTCCCGGGGTTACGAGCGTTCCTATGGCAACGCCAGCTCATCTGATGCTGACAGAGAGGCGCCTTAGACTTTGCGGCTGCTGGGTTCAGGTGACCACAATCAATACAAGGGATCACATTTTATAAAATAACAAACGTAATTACTATTTCAATTCTCAGATCAAAACAGTTTCAAGTGACGTCTAACACACTGTACCTTCCGATGCTGGTTAGTGTACAGAACAGACCCTGTACGGTTCTAACCTGTTTTTGACACACACGTAGGACACCTCAGTCACTAGACAGGCCTACTAAAGATCTATCCCTTGTCGGCTGCGCGCGACTGCTTATTCGATGCATTCGCAGCTACCCTCCACATTCGGAGGCCCGTCTTCCATCCGCAACCTGAGGACGCCCCATGCCGTGGTGACAGACCCACTTATCACGGCTACTAAAGGTATAAGAACATTATTTTGTCTGACAAATGTCGCTAGTCGCTTACAAACTGCTCGCGCAACTTATCCAAGAGACACAGGCTGACCCAACCTCGGGAATGAAGGATGGGATACAATTTAAAGAGTGAAGCGAAGTCCTGGCAATGAATTGTATTTACTGCCCTATAAATATGTCAGTCTACGCCCACATGGTAATGCAAAAATTATGATCAGTTAATAAACCTGTATTAACTAACCGCATGCAGCAGAAAAGCTCAAGAAGCTGACAGTTTTTAGATGCTCAAAAAATGGCCTGCACTTTATATAACACAAAGGTTCGTTACTGTATTCACAACAGCCCACGGATGATTCTTATTTTGAGGCAAATGACTCCATTCAAGACCCATAAATTCGATTATACAATCTAATTGTTCAATTCTGTGCAGAATGTTGAACAGTAGGGCCTACAGAGTTTCTCGGGTTTTTGATATTTCGGAACAGGAAGTATACGTGCGTCCAAAATTCGCCGCGGACCGGTACGGAGTAGGCTTACTTGTTAATTAATTCAAATTCGCTGCCATATACACACAGCATGTGTCGAAACAAAATAGTGAGATACAGTGTACAATGATCTTACCCTTATTTTCGACTGCAATTTTTCCCCATTTAACTATAATTTTATTAGCTAAAATAGTCCTGCAATATACAAATAATCCTAAGCTTACTTTCCATTTTCGTGTTGCCCGATTTAACTAGAATTTGATTAGGATAGAGGTAATTTATTTGCTTGTCGTCAGCAGTCCGCAGGCGACAGTTTGAGGATCAAGACACTAGCATACAGCCCCCTTACATTCCACATACCTTAAAACTATACGACAAAATATTTAAGTTTCGCATTGTCGCCATGTTTGCAATTGTTAAAACATTACTAAACCGCTGGTCCAAACTCTGCACGTAGGCTCCAGGATGACAACTTATCAGTGTACTAAACTGGTCATACCTCGCCCCAGTGATATCTACCGTCAGCAAGGAACATTAAATACAGATTCAGCGCTAACATATTGTTACGTTTTACAATGGAGACATAAAACAACACTCACAATCCTACGTCAGTCCACTATCTTGCCCAACTTAATTTTTTTTGCACGATCGTTAATGATTATTGACGATGGAAAGTTAAGACACTATAAAAGAGGGGTGACCAGTAATGGCATGTTAATATACTTACAAAAATAAAACTTTGGGCATCAACCCTACAAGAATGAAACGTAATTTGTTTTTTTAAAGGCCAAGTTCGCACCGCGCAGTAAACACGTGCGACCTCGATTACAAGAACCAAACAATTAATGTTGTATAGGGCAAAAGTCACTATCTGTTGCGAGATACATACAAAACATATAAATACAGAACGTAGAATTTCTGAATGTTAAACCTGATGGTACATACAATAACCGTTAGGCCTTAAAAGGTTAATTAAAAATGATTAGAGTGGGAGAGACACATAAATGAACACGCTGACGTAACTTCATAAACATAAAATCCTCGCCAGCAGGGCTATAGAAACAATATCTGATAGAAGAGTAACGTCGAGTTGATTTTATAGTCAAGGATTTGCTTTGTTACACATCCGAAGGACGCTCAACTTCAAAAAGACCCTGCTGGTGATACATGGTTGATATTACAAACGCCAGTGCTTGAGATCATGTTGCTATGAGGCTTACAGTCTGCAATAGTAAGACTACAAAGTACCGACAAGAACGGACAATCCCGGCTGTGCACCAAACAGTCACACTTCAGTCTACGAAACCAGACATAATGCATAAGAGCATGTACAATATTGAGACCCCTGCTCTGACATCCCCTCGTTTTCACTAAGTCGTATCATAACACACTAGCTGCATTAGCTAAAACCTCGGGCAACATTCAGACGTAGATCGAATGTAAAAAGCGGTAGGCCTACTATAAATAGGAGAGTAGTCTTTTTCGCTACGTCCAACATGACTACACCAAAAATTCTCTCAAAATACGTGAGAATTAATAATGCAATTCTACACTGCAATGTAATGGCTAATACAGACACGTTCCCGTGTTATGTCCCTAGCACTCCCACCACATCGAAAGTAAAAACATGCTATCTGTTTAGATAAATCCTAAAGGTTTTGACGATGGCGTATAATATTGTGTGGTGATGGGGTTTATGGACTTTATCCATCGTCCGAAGAGTAAAATATTAAAAAATTAAAATCACAGCGTTTCGGAAGCTGGTTCTGCTTCCGTCCTCGGGTGAATGGAGGGAGAGAAGAGAAGAACACTTATTCTGTTGGGCCCCTTAGACAGAGCTAGTCCAGTGTATTTTAATTTTTTAATAGTTTTAATATTTTACTCTTCGGACGACGGATAAAGTCCATAAACCCATCACCACACAACGCTATCCGTTGATATGACAGCTAACCGCCTAAACACACGGCTAACTCCCGAAAGGTTGTGCATGTCTACTGCGTAACTGCACGTCAAGGAAATCAGGATAGCTTAGCGTGTAAAGTGATAAAGCTACTGGCTGGATAACCGTGCAATAGGGGTTCAATTCTCAGCACAGGCAAGCATTTTTCTACAATTTGAAGCTTTCACAACGACTAAACTTCACAAAATGTTCTCGGGCTATCAACTATCATTCACCATTAAGCTAGTTAACATGGCTGATAGGCAGAGAACATTTTATCTAAGTATTTTTCTGTTCTCCGCAAAGTACAGACAGGCCCTAGGACCCCACCACATCTATCTAATGGGCACTGGGGACTAGTTACCTGGGGTAAAACGGTCTGGACGTGAAGCTGACCACTCATAATTACAGCCAAGTTTAAGAATGCGTGAAAATGTGCCTCCACACCACCAAGTCTTCACAGAGCGGTGTTTAACTCTTTAAAGACGAGGCGTATCTGTTTTATGTAAGGACTCGGTGAGTACCGCGCTGTAAACACCCTCTACTTCGGTTATAAAAACCAGTCTCTTAATGTTTTATAAGGCAAAAGTTGCTGTTTGTTCTGAGATCCGTACAAAACACATAAACGCAATGTGGGCACCACGTAGAATTTTTTAACCCTTTAAAGACGAAGCGTATCTGTTTTATATAAGGACTCAGTGCGTACCGCGCTGTAAACACTCTCCACTTCGGTTATAAAAACCAGTCTCTTGATGTTTTATAAGGCAAAAGTTGCTGTTTGTTCTGAGATCCGTACAAAACACATAAACGCAATGTGGGCACCACGTAGAAGTCTTTAACCCTTTAAAGACGAAGCGTATCTGTTTTATATAAGGACTCAGTGCGTACCGCGCTGTAAACACCCTCTACTTCGGTTATAAAAACCAGTCTCTTAATGTTTTATAAGGCAAAAGTCGCTGTTTGTTCTGAGATCCGTACAAAACACATAAACGCAATGTGGGCAGCATGTAGAATTTTTTAATGTTAAACCTGGTCGTATGTAAAGTCACCGCTAGGCTTTAAAAGGTTAATTAAGCACTGGGTAACTTTACCTTAACTGTACGCGGACGTAAGATTATCTCTGAACGTCAGGCCAGTGCTTCATTAGCGCATGGACTGCCAGAACACAGAGATTCTGAACGTTGTGAAGAAACTTGCAACTTCAAACCGTACGGAAACGTGATCGTGTTTCCATCCGTCCAGTTGTTAACGATCTACGCCTAAAAATTCCAGTAAGGCTATACAGTACGCGTGACTGACTGACAAGATGCAACTGGAAATTGTTACTGAGCAACCCGTCTTTAGGAAACAGCCATCACATGAAATATCACGTCTCTTCCAGCTCTCGATGTGTGACAAGCAGGACCGACAGACTTGCACAGAATATTCAACAAACGCTATCCAATTCACAGATGAAAGATACTTCATCAAACGCTAAAATCACGGCGAATTACTGTACCTTACAAGAAGCAGAACAACAAAGGCAATAGGAATGTGTATGAAAAGGGGCATACGAAGAAGTACCAACAAACCAAGACCAAGTACCAAACATTTGAAGACGAACCAACAAAGGTAGTTTATGAACCCACCCAACTACTTACTGTACCTATCAGAAAGAGCCTTGAGGAGCAAAAAACTACAACAAAGGGCCCGCCGCCCTGCACTTCACGGCACATAACAACAAACAAATCAACAATTGTGAGTGAATCACAAGAAAAGCATGGGAGATACAGGCAATCTTGAAGCTTGCACACACACACACACACCAACACACACACACACACACACACACACACACACAATGTACGTTATACAGTATTATTAATAATAATGGGGGTGGAGACCCCCCCGGTGGAAGAAACATCAAGGGCTGTCGGACGGTTTGAATTGTATTGGCACGGTTGGTTGAGTTTCTGTGCATGTCAATCCATGTCATGTCATAACTAGCCTCTCTGCTGCTAATTCTGTTGAAGCAACCACCTGCGTCGCTGTACAGCTCCGTCGGAACACAACAGACTCCCGCAACGTTTATTACGGGAGGTCCCCCATTTCTACAACAAATTACTCTCTTTCTGTTGTCGGGATGTTGGTACATTTCTATAAATGTCACTTAACAGGCCGACGTTCTGAACATACAAAGTTGTCTCCAACACTCTCACGTTTAGAAGCTAAAGTAGTGGGTGATAAATGCCATTCAAAGTTTTATTTTTGAAAGTTGAAACAGAGCTGAAATGGCCACAATTTTTCTTAAAATAAATGTGCGGCCTCAAAAAAAGTTGTGGGACATAAAATTTTAGAAATAGCGTGAATGTAATTTGAGGAGAAATACTTTGGGCCTTTTCATTTTAACCATAAAGAGTTTACAACATACATACAGTAGTTAAAACAGACCACGCATTTATTATACAGAAACCCTGCCACAAACACCGAAGTTATGTTACTGAAAACACCGCGGTTAGCAATACCAAAACTTCAGGGAAAATTTGGCGTTAGGGGAACCGCGGCCTCTTTAAACACTCACGAATCGTTGAATAAAATTCCCGTTACTTCACTAACCATAAAAAGTAACGGTTTAATATCATTAGACGTGAGATATAACGTCACAGAAACACCCACTGCAGTAGTAATCTAACAGCTAGAGAACTGGCTTGGGATGCCATTCCAGCCTTTTAACTAGCAAATGAGCGTCTCGTGGTGCTGAAAGCACTAACATTTTCCGTGTACATTTAAATTAAAATAGCAGATAATAAGGCACTTAATATTTAACGAACATAATCCCACTCACAGCCCGTTAAGACCACAAAACTTCTACCGATGATTATGGACAACACTAGTGTCAAGGTTAAAGTCGGGAATAAACTTAGTGAGTCATTTCATTTCAATGGTGGAGTAAAAAAGGAGATGGACTGTCCACTACCCTATTTAACATTGCCCTCCACAGTGTTATAAATAAAAACAGATCACAAAGGAACACTTTTCCTAGAATCTACCCAGATCTCTGCTTACGCGGATGACTTAGTTATTGCTACTAGGGACGTAAACACACTGAAACAGATATATTTGGAGCTGGAAATGGAGATCCAGAATATTGGACTAAGAGTCAATGAAAAAAAAAATAACAAGTATATGATACTGTCAACATCAGAGGCAAGACGAAGGCCACTGAATTTATCAGTGGGAGAGAAAAACTTTGAGGGTGTCCCTAATTTTACATATTTGGGAGCTCTAATAAATAACAGAAATTATATGAGTCAACGTGTAAGAGAGACGACACAAGTCGGAAACCGGGCATATTATGTTAACTTACATCTCTTCAAAAACAAACTCACTAACAGAAATACGAAGTTTAAGATTTACAAAACACTAGTATGCCCTGTCGTAACATATGGAGCAGAAACATGGTCGCTGACAGTGACAGACGAGAATGCCCTTAGGGTCTTTGAAAGAACAATACTAAGAAAAATTTTCGGACCTGTACGGGACAGAGGTGAATGGAGAATACGTTATAATGCAGAATTAAATGACCTGAGCAACGGACATGACATTGTACGGTTCGTCAAAGTACAGAGGATAAGATGGCTGCGCCATGTCGGGAGAATGTCGGAGGAACGGATGCCTAAAATAATGCTGAACGGGAGATAATTTTCCAGAAGAAGGCAGGGACGACCACGTACAAGATGGTTGACGAACAATGTGGTGACGAACCTCGTGTTGATGTGGGGTGAGAGGCTGGAGACAAAGAGTACAGGACAGAGTAGGCTGGAAGCGGGTTGTGAAGGAAGCCAAAGCCCACCAAGGGCTGTAGTGCTGCTGCTGATGATGAATCCCGCTCACAGACGACAGGTGGGACTACTTCAACAATTACTATACTTGACAAGGCTCTAAACTAACACAAAACGATTATACTTAAAACTCTGAGACTCACAAAACCGCGGTTAGCGAGGGAGTGCCGTATATCACTGTTACACCTATATACAGGATCTATACTTTCTGTGCAGCCCCAGAGACGGTCTGGACGTTTAGGAAAGGAGAAAAACTGGTAAGAACATGAAACAAACAGGTCGTGGCACAAGTGAAGGTATCATCCCCTTATCTTTCTCATGGAAATTAAAACGACAGTCAGGACAGGTGTCCGGGCAGAGAATTACACCGGGCAAATCGAATACAAGTCAGAGACGCCATCATTGCTCTAAACAGCCGCCTGTACAAAATATTCGAACTCAACGGGCACAAGAAATAAGGGCGACTGTAACTAGCGCCGCCATGAGTACGGCCTGGAACGGGTTAAGGAATAGAAAGTGGCAAAATGGTTTGAAATAATCTCGAGGAACTATGCTGCTGGAACGAAGGAGAAGAACCACAAACAGCTTGCGCCATAAGCAGGTCGCCGCCAGTCCCTTGCTTTGTGCCTGCTGCCGACAATTACGACTGTACAATGAGGGAGCTACTATACAAATAAAACAATAGAGCTTATTACACAGGAACCGGATGCTGCGTGTGCCCGTCGCTGCCAAATGGATCTGCAGCAATTCAAGGGCACATCCAAGGAACACTTGCCAGCTTCTCTTAAGACCGTTTTACGCTAGCTCGCCAAACAAATCAGGCCAAGTTTCGGAAACTGGCCCTGCCTTTAGATATAAGACTGATCAGACAACAGCAATACAGGGAGAAGGATACAAGCTTGATCCGGGTAGAGTGGCAGAGGCAAACAGACATAGGCATGATCAGGGGAGAATAACAGAAGGAAATAAACATAGGTTTGGTCAGGGGAGAATTACAGACCGAGATATATAGAGGCTTGATCAGGAGAGAGGAAACTACGGACCGCGAGGCGCACGCTGCCTCTGAAAAAAGAGTCAGCTAAATCCGTGACGTTGCTTCGGACATTTACTAATTTCTTCTTTCTCATACACAGTACAAAGAATAAATTTTATTGTTAAGTCTAAATCTTTACGGAAGGACACGGTTTGGGGCCACAGTGTACGTATCTACTACAACCTTATGCCCTTCCACAAACGGATACGGTATAATTACGTGTCCCCCCCCCCCCACTCAAGCTTGGGCTTCATTAATGAGGCAGTCTATTACGGGTTTAGGGTAGCGTGCTACTTTTGTGGTCTAGCATAGGCTACCTAAGTCTGTGGAAGTTACTTTGTATGACTGCAAATAGCCTAACCTGAATATTCAACACTTTCTGAGATACCAGGAGGTTACACAGTATTTTCTCTACCGAGGTCGTTCAGCTGACGGTCATTTAAGAAGAAACCAATTCGGCCCTTCAGTAAAAATGATTATCCGTTCCTGATGTACGTTGATTCTGAAAATTCAGACCTTGATATTACATGGCAATAGTGTCAACAGTGTTGGTTGTCATCACAGCACGGCGGAGTATAATGGACATAAAACAGACTCTCCATCCTGCGAGATATTTTTACAGTATGTAGTTAACGTGGGAACACCACAGAATGATGGCATGTATGCCCCACGTATTACAGACATTCACGTCTTTTACAGTGATACAACAATAAGGTTCATAATTGTATGGAAGTAGACGGTATACTGAACTTTATCAGAACTGTGATTTAGACGCTTGTGTTTCTGAAGCAGTTTCAGCGTTGGCCTGGGACCACACTTTGCTGTGGGGTGTTATGGATTTTTGGTCCCCCGCATCACCCCTCTGTGTTGGATGCTGGGGATGTCTCCCCTTCCCTTCATCCTGTCATCTCACCTTCTATCTCTGGGGGTGATAGGAGCGTCGCCATTTTGTTGACATTTTCCACTCGCTCATCGTCACGTCATGTTCACAGCTATGACTGTTTGCTGGCGCACTGTTCTGCTGTAGCCTAACTACATGCGATGCAAAGCCACCTCTGCTTTCGTTCTTGTAATGTCATGAATTTAACCTTTTAAAGCCTAGCGGTGACTTTACGTACCGCCAGGTTTAACATTAAAAAATTCTACGTGGTGCCCACATTGCGTTTATGTGTTTTGTACGGATCTCAGAACAAACAGCAACTTTTGCCTTATAAAACATTAAGAGACTGGTTCTTATAACCGAATGGGAGAGTGTTTACAGCGCGGTACGCACTGAGTTCTTATATAAAACAGATACGCTTCGTCTTTAAAGGGTTAATGTGCTTACAACGCCCATGCTGTCCACTTCCATCATATAAGGCAGAGTAAAATTGTCCGTGTCCACCACACCACGAATGCACATTCGATTTGGAGTGCAGCTCCACGCACTCTTAACTTTGGCACAAGATGAAATCGAGTGGCTAGTTTCATGTCCCACATGCTTTACCTTTACCTTTACCTTTACCCCTGTTACTTACTGAACAGCAGGCTGGGCGCCCCCCCCCCCCCCGTCCCGAGAGCCTATCTGGACGCGTTGAAGAGGGAAAAAATCTCTTGCCCCTGCCGGTAATAAAACCAAGGTTCCTTGGTCGTCCATTCCGCAGCCTAGTCACTACACCGACTGAGCTACTGCGGCCCCACTTTTATTCCCAGGCTATAGTAATGTCTACTGATCAAAACAGTCTTTGCTTCAGTCCACAGAAATAGGGTAATTGTACCCACTTCATGGGAGGGTCTATGAGGGAGTCCACTTGTTCCACAAATTAGTTTGAACAGCGTTTCGTATATGGTTCCATAACGTCACCAAATTCAATAGATTTACGTTGAACTTTGTTTTTTGAAAATCGTTTCCTGGCCTGACACAACGTGTCAGCTGGTATATAGTTATACGATGTTTCGAAGAGACGTACTGCCTTCGCCTTCAGGGTACCCCAACCGAAGAAAATGGACCGATAAACCCTGAAACTGGAGGCAGCAGACTCGTTGAAACGTCAGCAACTATTTGCCAGTTCACAAAGCGGAGCATCCGAGAAGACTTGAGCGTCCATCAGCACTGCTGCCGTAACCTGGAATCTTTCAGTTCCACTGTTGCTTGCGTGCGCTTGATTAATTAGTCATTGGCCTACGACATAATCAGTTGTTCCATAAAGCACATATCGTCATTTATTTTTTGCAGTCATTTTTTAAAGTGAAACTGCAGGTTTAACGGAAATTCCAGATGTTTGCATCATCACTTTTTTAGCAACGGTGTCAGTACCGCGTGGTGACATATGAGTGGATGAGTATGAAACACTGATGGACTGATACCGACAGAGGAAAGCCGAAGTAAGGGGAGAAAAACTGTTCCAGTGCCACTTTCTTCACCATAAATCCCACCTGGACTGATGACGATTATTATTATTATTATTATTATTGCATTAGCATAACATTCTTTATGTTTTAATACTGTTCCAAAATCAGTTCTCTTCGCCTTTAGGCATACTGCCACATCATAATCTAAACTAACAATAATATACCTAATAATAATAATAATAGGCTAATAATAATAATAATAATAATAATAATAATACGCGTATCATGTTTAGGACTAAAGTGTGTGGCGGAAGTGTGTTATTAAACTGAGACATACAATTTTGTGACAATGTGCTGTGTTACATTTTAATAGTCTTATAGACTTTATTACTATTTAACAGGGTGCCACGGCACTTACAGTTAATAATGTGCTATTCACATCGGACCATATAGTTCTGTGTTATGATCCAAGAACTACCATCAAGTTAAATTTAAAAATTGGAAAAGAGTGTGTGTATAAAAGCTATATTTTAACAATTTTACGTGTGAAAAACATCGCCTGAGGAAAATAATGTCTTAATTATTTACGACCCCCTGAGGATGGCGTCTTGCTACGCCGAAACATGTCGGGGAAAAGCAGAATAAAAGTTGAATAAGTAAGTACAGTGCATTTGCTGGTTGTTTTTCATTTGAGACATACGCGGTTTTAGGCGCGTTCGCATAGTTGCAACAAGCGATTATTACCTTCGTCGCGTCTGTCCGTCCGTCCGCTCGCACAAAACAACTCGGCTCGCAATGGAGGAACTTTCATGAAATTTTGTGTTGGAAGGGGTTATTAAAATCTGTGCAGAAAGCTTCAGGTTTGGTTAAAATCGGACAAAAGCAGCAGGTACTTTACATGAAGACTTACGTACATTTGTAACATCTTACCGAATTCTTCTTGGGTTGAGAAAAGTTCCAGATAAAAGTTGTAGGGAAATTCAAAATACACATTTCATGTTTAATACATTTTCCCCGAAAATCATGCCGTTTACGCGATAATTACAAGACATATGACACAGCATGAGAGGCCAAAGAAATAACTACCTACGAACAGAACTGTTGTGATGTAAGGTAATTCGCACTGACGCAGTATCGTGCTGTGACGTCATGTTCCGATGCAGACACCAATTTTCCCATCATGCGATTTACGAGATGCATAAACAAGGAAAATAAACATGCGCAATTATAACAGCATTTAATATTTATTATGTCTAGCAACATAAACGCTTGGTATGTACACAGATCGTAAACATACCTACCAACGGTGCACAAAATACTGTATGTCAGTAAGTAGATCATACTTCGAACAAGTGAAGGTTTTAGGCTACGCATAACCGATAATCTAACCTTTTAAAGCCTAGCGGTAACTTTACATACGACCAGGTTTAACATTAAAAAATTCTACGTGGTGCCCACATTGCGTTTGTATGTTTTATACCGATTTCAGAATAAACAGCAGCTTTTGCCTTATAAAACATTAAGAGACTGGTTTTTATAACCGAAGTGGAGAGTGTTTACAGCGCGGTACGCACTGAGTCCTTATATAAAACAGATACGCTTCGTCTTTAAAGCGTTAATATATGCAAAATTAACGTACATATATAAATAACACGTTATTAAAAAAAATAAGATACTTGGGAGTAATAATAGTACTAACATTCCGTACTATATGTACAATTGTGAGCAACGACAAAAACTGTGACCACAGGGGATTAAACAGTATGACCACCTAAGAAGAGTCCGCGATGTCAAGGTCCGAACGCGCCTCAAAGTTGCGTTATGCGTACGTTTCCTACGCAGTTTGTTGAAAGAACAATTTGGAAGGCTGCTCTGCTTTTGTTATCAGCTAAGAATATAAACATATGAATATGAAACCCACTCTGCTGGGTCCACCAGATTGAGCTAATTTCTATTCATGTTCAAAACAAGTGACGATTGTTACGTGTTCAACAGCAGTATCAGCTTACCATTTCCTGTCGTCTCCAGGGTCTCTGGGTTTGCCTCTATATTAACAGCAGGCTCTACAACATGATCTTAAAAACAGTTTTCCAAGCCTGTGGCATGTGCAGTGAAGCATTTTTGCCTCGCATTATTGTAAAACTCTATTAAATTAAAGAAGACCGGCAATGTACCTACAACGCAACATTGCGGCGCGTTCAGGTAACTACTGTTGCTGTGAAAGAGCAATAAGAATTACATATTCTGAGTGTGTGTCTGTAGACTTAGTCAACCAGCATGCAAAGCGCATGCGCCGTGTTATATTGTCACCTGTGGCCTGTCTGACTCTACCATTTTTTTCACATCATCTTATGAACGGCACGATTTTCGAACCAAAAAAAATTATTGAATTCGTGGTTTGATGCCTGAAACATTTATTCAAAAAAGAATGCAGCGAAATATTATCATAAATGTACATAGGTATTCATGTAAAGTACCCGTTATTCTTGCCACATTTTAATAAAACTTGGATTTTCTCGTCAAAGTTTCTAAAAATACTCTAATATCAAATTTCGTGAAAATCCGTCCAGTCGGAGCTGAGTTGTTCCACGCGGGCGGGCGGACAGAGAAGCAGACAGACATGACAAAGCTAACAGTCACTTTTCGCAATTTTGCGAACGCGTCTAAAAATGTGAGGAATCTGGTGTAACGGTGGAACACGAAGCCACAAAACTCTCTCCGACACCCAACCAGCCGGGACACTTATTTATCAAGCATGTCAGTTATACACCCTGCAACAGGAACTTCAACACTGAATATCGCGTCTTCACTGCTGAATCAACAGCAGACTAAACTGAAAGCGTACTGTTATGAAAATTACATTTAACAAGCGCACAATAACAGTAATTACGAAAGGCGAACAAGCCGAATTAAAAGAAAAATATGTGAAAACAAGCACGAAATTAGACTATATGATCGTGCTGTTTTTAACGATCTAAACACCATGTAATAGCTAATTCCCTGGAAAGTCCATAATTGGTTCTAACAATTTATTCTCTAAGTCACTTCCTTAAATAGGAAGAGCTGTCTGAAAGCAGACTGCGGTCTTACTTTTTTTTTTCTATAAACCGATGTACCGCAGATCGAAGCGGTTATTTGCAACATCTTCATGCGGAACCAAATCTGTGATGACGTCTTGTCCACAATAATAATCATCCTCACATAAGTCACTGTTTATTAACAAGATAATAAACACAGGATAGCAAAGTTACAAAAACACAAGCGGCTATAACGTACACGATTTGCAAGAATTCAACCAAAAGTAATCATAATAACGTGACTTTTATTTCAATTTTGACATAAAAAACACATTCGCCTTGAAGAAAACATGCGGTTGGTTGAAGGCTTTTAAAATCGAACCTCTGAAAACGCACAAGCCTACAAACTGTTTCCGTTTAGAACCTTGGTCACCATTACGCAGCAGGTCCGTAGCCTCTTCCAAAGCGAGTTCTCCACGGAGTGCAATCTAGTGCTTCTTTAAATTTCCAGTACCTTCTCGTTTCCTTAGGGTCATCCAGTAGCTGCTTACGTTTCCTTCCTCGTCTTCCCGTCCCTTCTATCTTTCCTTCAATAACATGCTTCAGAAGGCAGTTCCTACGCAAGATGTGACCAATACAGTTAGGCTTCCTTCTTTTTATTGTATGTAGGATATTCCTGTACTCCTTGACTATATGCAATACTTTATTTTTTACACGATCAGTCCAAATAATCTTCTTCATCCTTCTCCAGCATCAGTCTCGCTACGCCATTATAAAGGCATGGGGGGGGGGGGGGGGGAAGGACCTTCCTTGCTGTTCAAAATAGTTTCATCATAGGTAAACCATTAAACTGCACAATTTTTAATTCAAAGCGCCTCTTCGCAGCAGTCTACGATATAGCAATGACAGATCATAAGGGAGTACAAGAGAACTATGGGAATAACAAAGAGCAATAGAAAGCCACTCAACTTAGGAAATTTGAGCATAAACAGTTGCGGTACGTTCGCTCCCTTTGGCTTAATTATCTCAAAAACTGTATTGGGAGTAAAACATTTCTCTAAAACTTTTCGTTCGAAACGTTTTTGCTCCGCTGATGTTTATCGAGTTAGCCAAATTTCAGCAAAAACTCTCGGATATTATGTATGGCACGGCGAAACTAATGAGTGCATTTTTGACGCTCTGCGTTGCGGAAGTGTCAAAAGAAATCGCGAAACAATGTCGAAACATTCATAACCCTGACGCCGATCTACTAAGCTAAACAAAAGGGTAGTAGATAAAACAGCTTTAGTTCTTGTCACAGGAAAAAAAACGCTTTGATGTATTGATGGTGAGGGTGCTTTTTTAACTGAGTCACATACCGTCACTCTGTTACTAAGAATACAGTGCCGGGGTATATGAATTGGATGTCAGTGTGCAGCACTGGAGGAATGATAATGACAGCGAAAAACAGAAGTACTCAGGGACATGCCTGTCACAGTGTCACATCGTCCACCACAAATGTCACACTGATTGGCCTGAGATCGAATCCTTGCTTCCACCGAGACAACACACCGTCTAACCGACCGACCATAGCACGACTTGGTGGTGGTGGTGGTGGTGGTCGTGATTGTCCAGGGCATCCCGTTTTTCGGGTATCTGAATCTTTTTTTGTGGACATCTGTTAGGATACCTTGAAACGAGAACTTGGCCGGTCGAAAGGCTTCTGACTTTAGAGGACAAACAAACACACACCAATGACCTACTCAGATTCCAGCCTACAATCACAGTGCTCGAGCAGCCACGGGATCGACACGCGGGACCAAGAGACCTGCTTAATATTCAACAGCAAGTGCTGATTATTTGACAGCCTTATAGCGAAACCGCGATTAAAACATATTACTTAATCGCTTCTGGCTTAACTGGTAACAATTTAATCTGCGACAGATTTGATATGAACTGATTTTTGCCTATCAGAAACCTGACATAAAAACCCGTGATGAATTTAAATTCAGTACTACACGAAACTCTGAAGCAAGCCTACTTGTTTCACTAAATAAGCTCCTCAGAAAGGTGTGTGAATCTGCGAACGTAGCAACGCGCATTCTATAAATCAGCGTAATCCTTAAATAAATAAGGTACTTGTGCCGCTAATGCATTAAGAGGGATGGTGGGAATCCTGACGCCGGGTCCAGCAGTGAGATGAAGCCGCCGCCACCACTACCATCACACCGGCCTGACGTCACCATCAGTCGCCCCCGGCAGCATCCCTCCCTCCCAGAGGGTTGTCATGGTAACCCTCTCCCCTGCAGCCAATCCCCGACAAGCACCAGCGCCATTTTTCTTGCGCTGCGTGAAAAGAGCGTACCACTATGGCCGCACTAGGGGTGACGGGGGAACTAAATGGACGACCTTTTTCAACTTCTCCCCGGGATAAATGCATATACATAAACCCGTAATGATAAAATCCTGTTTTTGGTATGTTTCCCTAATTGTGATTTTGCAATCCCGGCCTACCAAAGCCACCAGTCGTGTGTCCAGCAATACCACAGCGCTGGGGAGACCAATACGAAATAATTTTCAGACGGAAGTTGATACCTTTGTTTTATTTCGTCGTAGAAAGGGGGAAAAAAAAAACAGACGAATAGAAATTGCAAACTTCTGTGAAATTTCATTACATTACGCAGGACTGACAATGAAAGACTCGCCGTTAACGCTTTAAAGCTTAGTGGCTACTGCACGTACCACATTGTTTAACATTTTTACAACTCTGCAGTTTGTCCACGCAGTGTTGTTTGTATACGTTTCGCATGTTGTTCATAATAAACAGCGACTACTCCATAAAAAGTTAGGTCTAAGCAGTTGCACTTTGCAGTGGAGACGGTATGAGATATGAAGTGAATTTATATCTACTGTTTACACGAAATTCCAGTTTCGAGATGTTAAACACATACACCGCGATAAACAGAGATAGGCTCCCAACACAAGTCAAATCTGATCGGTACGATACTGGAAAAATTATTTTGATATAATATGATCAAATAAAGAAGAATGAACTGAGCGCGACATATGGCACGGATGTAGGGTAGGAAAGGGGCACAGAGGGTTTTGGAAACTTGAGGGAAAGAGACCACTTTGAAGACCTAGGCGTAGATGGGAGGTTAATATTAAAATGATCGTCAAGAAGTGGGATGGGGACGCATGGACTGGATTGAACAGGCTCAGGACAGCGACAAATGGCGGGCGCTTGTAAATGCGCTAATGAACCTTCGGGTTACATAAAATGCGGGGAATTTCTTGAATAGCTGAGGATGTGTTGTCTTCTCAGGAAGGACTCTGTTCCATGGAGTTAGTTAATACTATTACATATTGCCCAGGTATAGCGACTAAACTACGTGCTGGACGGACGGTCCAGGGTTCGAATCACGGTACGGAAAGACACTTTTCTCCTCTCCACAACGTCCAGAAGGGCTCTGGGGCACATCTAGCCTTCTACTCAATTAGTAACGAGGTTCATTCTCGTGGGTAAAGCGGCCAGGGTACGAAGGTAACCACTCACCTTCACCTAATGCCGAGGTTAAGAATGACTGGAGCTACACCTCTAATTCCCCTAAATGCCTTCACGACGTAGATAGGGAAAGCTTTACCTTTCGTTATTTAAACTGATTATGGGCCCATGAGAAGAAGGCAAATATTTTTTTCTCTTTAGTAACACACAATTCGCTGCAGGTCCACTTGCCTATGTTTCTTAAATCAGTCGGTGTTTAACCTTTTAAAGCCTAGCGGTACCTTTACATACGACCAGGTTTAACATTAAAAAATTCTACGTGGTGCCCACATTGCGTTTATGTGTTTTGTACGGACCTCAGAACAAACAGGAACTTTTGCCTTATAAAACATTAAGAGACTGGTTTTTATAACCGAAGTGGAGAGTGTTTACAGCGCGGTACGCACTGAGTCCTTATATAAAACAGATACGCTTCGTCTTTAAAGGGTTAATTCTCCATTGATCTCAAGAATCCTGTCATCCGCAAGTAAACTAAAACCACGTGGCGTTTCTAACCATTAGCAATTCGTCGATGCAGCACGATATGAACACTTACAGCACCTACGGATTGTGTACTATGACAGTTACACTTCTCAATTTTTCTGTTTACCTCAAATTTGATCAACTAATTAAACTAAAACATTCCTAATTAACTGACCAACCTGTCAGCTCCCTTATGCGTGCCTGTTTTCTGATATAGGAACCAGCTGTTCCACAAATCAGTTACGGAAACCCGAAGTTTCATCAGTCATTCTACATGTATGCCACAGCAGCCAGTTCAATCTACTCCACATTAGCCAATAAATCATGTCGCTGCTGTTCTTACATCTACGCCGTGTACTCATTCAGTAAGGTTCGATGCTCTAACGTTCAAATGCCTATCTCTGATCCGTCAGGGAATTAAAAGGTAAAGTTGTCCCCGGCCACGCCATGGAGGCGTACAGGTGGAGTAAAGGTATAGCTCCACTCATTCTTAACCTCGCCACTAGATGAAAGTCTGTGTGTGGTAAACTTCAAGTCCTGGCCTCTTTATCCCGGGAAAGAACCTTGGTACCCAACGAACAGGAGGCTGTGTGGGCCCCCAGTGCTGGTGTGGACGGTTTTTGGAGAAGAGAAAAATTTCTTCCCCTGCCAGAATTCAAACCCCGGACCGTCAAGCCCGTAGCCTAGTCACTTTACTGACTTCGCTATCACGGTTCTCTCTGACCTTAATTATCATATTAAAATTGTTCAGATTTTCTACACCCTCTTCGCGACTGAATATTAGAGAATACTTCCCTCTCTCTTAATTTTGCCAACATATTCCAAACGCAATGCGTTTTCAAATAGTTACAGGTGAGAAGAAAGTTAATAACGTTCACATTTTGAGCATCGTACTTTACTCATCGAGCATTACGTACAAAAACAAACAGATTTCGATGCTTTTAAGGAAAACACGAGGCGAAAAAACGAATCGCACGACAGAATTTCCTAAGGGCGCCTTGAGAGTATATTTACATTCGAGTTAGAAAGATGAATCCACAATAACATAAATATTTTTACTCATGTTACATCACACGTGACGTACGCCATAATCCTATAAACGAAATATCCGCAGTATCGTCTGCGTTCTGTCCAGTTTATAAATTACATCGGTTCTGTATGTTCATGAAGATTAAACAAACCAAGAGCGTCATGGAACACACAGTAATAGACAGGCCTTACCAATCCACTACATGAAATGTTGTCTCAAAATTCCACCACGGTAGGTCGCAGCCCAAAAATACTTGAAGTTTTAACTTGCTCCATTATCTGGTTGTTTGTCACAAATTTAAATCTTTAAAGTTCATTTGTCTTGAAAGCACATTTCTTTGTATTTCTGAATGGATATTTCTAAATTACATTTTTGTGTTATACGTCTTAAAATGTGGGTCGGGATTGAGCAGTCAGTATAACGATTTGCTACAGGCTGAACGGTCCGAGGATCGAATCCCAGTGGGGGCAGATTTTCTGTACCCATCCAGACCGACCCTGGGGCCCACCCCGACCGCCGGGTCTCTTTTCCGGGGGTAAAGCGGCCGGATAGTCGCGTTGACCACCCACACCACCTAGTGCCAAGGTTAAAGAAGGAGTAGAGTTATATCTCTACTACCCCTCTGGGCGTTCATGGCCTGATCTAGGGTCAACTTTACCTTTCTTTCTTAACCTTTTAAAGCCTAGCGGTAACTTTACTCACCACCAGCTTTAAAATTAAAAAATCATACATGCCGCTCACATTGCTTTTATGTGCTTTGTACGGATCTCAGAACAAACAGCAACTTTTGCCTTATACAGCATTAAAAGACTGTTTTTATAACCACGAATAAGAGTGTTTACTGCGCGGTACGGGCTGAGTCGTTATATAACACACACACGTTTCTTCTTTAAGGGGTTAAAACAGCTGCGTGGTTAATTGCAGATCACTTCCGGTGGGTCCAAAAATGTCTTCGATCGTGTGCAAACATGTGCGTTTGGAATCCGTGTCCCTAATTGCGTAATAATAATAAAATTAATAATAATAATATACTTAACCTGCACCCAAACACATATACACAAATGCAAAAAGTGGTAATTCTTGCCACATGTTCAATTGTAAGAAATTTCCTAAATTACACATAAGACCACCGAGCCTAATCCTGTTGATGAAATATCCCAGGATAGGTGAATATTTCCCAGCTAAAGCTGAGAAGTGAGATATTCGGATAATAATAATAATAATAATAATAATAATAATAATAATAATAATAAACGCGAGTTCGTAAATAGTCACTGTAAGCCCCTTGGTACACTATGCGCTCATCACTGTACATTTGTAATGGATGGCAGATAATAGGAAGTCAATTAAATTCTGTTATTGGTGTGTTTGCAAACGCAAATTAACTACTCAGGCGGTCACTTGTAAGTGGAGACACCGACAGAGAGTAAATTATATACTCCGTGACGCAGTATACAGAAATGACCAAGGCGTTCTTTCCTTTCAGAATGTCATAGTTTCACACTGCACGCGTAATTAAGGGAAACAGGGAGGTCAAACACAAGGGCAGAACCCAAACACGCCAAACCTGAAATCTTGAAATTTTAAAGTTACAAGACAAACAATACATTACACTCACGCTGTTTGGGTTTGAAACGTGCTATGTATTGTTCGGCCTGAGGCTGTTTCTCGTAACGCAACACCACGTACACCAATTTTGCAGTAACTTCTTTTTACAGCGGCACACGGAAGTCATACGACCGTATCGACGGTTTATTCCAATTACACACAGCCACGTTAACCCTTTAAAGACGAAGCGAATCTCTTATATATAAGGACTCAGTGCGTACCGCGCTGTAAACACTCTCCACTTCGGTCATAAAAACCAGTCTCTTAATGTTTTATAAGGCAAAAGTTGCTGTTTGTTCAGAGATCCGTACAAAACACATAAACGCAATGTGGGCACCACGTAGAATTTTTTAATATTAAACCTGGTCGAATGTAAAGTTATCTCTAGGCTTTAAAAAGTTAACGTACTTTACCACGTACCACAGAAATCCCTTTACCCGGAAATAAAAAAGAGCACGAAAACAAAAAATCCACAGACTTAGAATAATATCCAGCGCCAAGTCCCTGAGTACGAATTAAGAATCTTCATCTAATACTGAAATCAAAAGTACAGAAAATTTCTTATGGTCTTAGGTTGACTTACTCTCTCCACTAAGCGGTGATGGTATCTCTGTGCAGCATGAGGCCAGCTCAACTCCTTGACACTATTCACTTCCCATGCCACCCAAAGGAGACTAATCACTGTATCTCGAAAGGCCACGTTTACAAACTAGAAAGCTTAACAGACAGAGATCCGACCCAGAGAACAGCTGGGCTCATCAGAAAGAGATGAATACATCCCAAAACAGGAACAAAGACGAGATCTACGTTCATGTATCTTGGCACGACAGGGGTGTACACAGTAGTACACAGAATTAACCTTTTAAAGCCTAGCGGTAACTTTACGTACCACCAGGTTTAACATTAAAAAATTCTACGTGGTGCCCACATTGCGTTTATGTGTTTTGTACGGATCTCAGAACAAACAGCAACTTTTGCCTTATAAAACATTAAGAGACTGGCTTTTATAACCGAAGTGGAGAGTGTTTCCAGCGCGGTACGCACTGAGTCCTTATATAAAACAGATACGCTTCGTCTTTAAAGGGTTAAGATCTTATCACGCACGTGATCGTACTGAAGACGAAAGAAAATTTCTAAATCTGTCTTCAGGCTCTGACGGCGACAAAATTGTATGAACTCCTCTCGGGCTGGTAGCCGTGTCAATTGTTTAAAAACCCTCCGACGTTTCAGAGACACACTCAGTCTCCATCCTCAGAGAAAGTGATCTCAGATCACTTTCTCTGAGGATGGAGACTGAGTGTGTCTCTGAAATGTCGGAGGGTTTTCAAACAATTGACATGGCTATCAGCCCGAGAAGAGTTGAAACAATTTCTAAATCTGTTCCTATAACATTTGGCTTTTCTGTAGTTCTAAGCTCTCTAATTTATTACAAAATCTACGACGACAACGGAAGATGTCAATGGTTAACGGTGAACTGTAAACGATTACAAAACCCATGGGAACCAAAACTTAAACCATACGAAAACTCAATTTCTTCTAAATTATACATCAAACTTCCACTCCTTGCCTCATAGAGAACACAGACTGCAAGCATTATAAATATCAATCGGTTAAGGCTGTTTAGGGAAATCATCGATGTTTACTGCGAAAATCATACGAAACTTCTATCCCTTGTACACTGTATGGCGAAACAGAATGTTTTAATGTTACAAAACATGGTACACATAGTTACCACATGGCTTTAAATGGTAGAACACTCGAATCACTCTTCTACCCAGAAGATGAAGGAAGTATGTAAGTTTCTACCACACTACGTAACGTCGCCTCTCATAATGCAGTACTCTTCATCATCACTACCGTGAGGATTACAAACCTCACCCAAATTCTTCCATCTTCTGGGTAGAAGACTTACTAAACTTTTACCTTGAAGATGGAGGCAGCAGGTTTCCCTGAAACTTTCGTAAATTTTTACCAGACTACACGGCATCATACCACATACGACAGTATTTTTTATCCATAAGTATGCTTAGTGTCAGTAAGGGAAAAAATGAAAGCTGAAATAAAATCAACATATAGCTCTTATTCGATGAAACTGGATTTGATTTCTGCATCAGACGATGGACGAAATCTGAATAATTTGGGTAAAATGCGGAGCAGTTTGTAGCGTAGAGGCACGTACTTTCTAACACGCAATGCAAGTGTCAGGCAAAGGGAAATCACCCACGTAATATATATAAAATTTAATTTAAATCATTAGCTAAAATCCCGTCTTAAGATTCCCAACGTGTTTTAGTTTCCTTGTTCACGTCCATGGTAGACCTAGGTAGAACGCAGTTATAAAAGCCGAATGACAACATGTTTAGGATCTGAAATAGCATGATGCGATAGCTACAGCGAGCCACAGCTACCTGCAGTTTGTATAACCCTGACCTCACAGTTTGGTATATTGGTAGCCTATAACATGTTTGGGGAATAAAAGAAAAGGTAAGCTGCCGCGAGACAAAGGTTGCTTCCGGGGAGAAAGAAACTGCAGAAGCATAATAAAATACCGCGTGCTGAAACAGCGAACACGTCTGGCCAGAACAGCGCCAGTTTGATCGCTGTTGCTCTCGTAATAGCAGCGAACCATTTCACAGTAGGCCTGCTCATACGCGGGCAGGCAACGGCGACATCAAGCCGTATACGGCTTCGTAAGTAGCTCTTGCTTTAAAGGTCGAAATACCACACGGACTGCGATACTGAGTGTGACACATGCACTGTCATAAAGTCATAATGGTTTGGAAAATTTGTACAAATTGTAAAATTGTAATGCGTGTGAATAACGCACAAGTTAGGAAATTAGTGAATTTTAAGCTTTTGCGGTAATTACATGTCTATGTTGATCGTGTTGTGGGGTGTCGACACCTTTTTTAAGTGGGCTCTATTACAGATATTTCGGAGGGATTATCCACCTCCATTCTCAGGGTCGAAGTTGGGTTTACTAAATGTTCGGGTCTAAGGCAAACGGTCCCGGTAGAGTTTCGATGTTAACTTTAAAAAGTTAAGTTTCAGTTTGTTTAATCTGATAAATAAAAACGTATGAAAAACAAAAAATTATTGAGAGTTCAATCAATTTTCGAGCTTAAAAAAACGAAGAATGAAATTCGCTGGGTGCACAACGTAACAAAATGCGCTGCGCACGCTTATGACCTTACTCCAAAGTGAAAATTAAGGCATGTTCCTCCGAAACGTCGGCAACACAGTCCACTTACACACAGCACCAACATCAAAAAACAGGGTTAATAGGTCACAAAAGCAGATATCTCTTAATAATGCAGAGTAGTTTCATCCCTTTTTAAATTACCTGACAGTAAAATAAAAGTGTATTTGACACAGACTGTACGGCCCATTTTTCTCTACAACTCCTGGTGGAAAGACTCTTTGTTCTGATAGATACGTATGTATCGAGTTACGCTCCAGATGCAAGCAGAAACTCATGTTGGTCTTCACGTAGGTGGTGCGTTATTGTCGCCCGATTGTAACTGAAACTGGAATTTAACGACAAATTGTGGTAAAAACTTTCCAATATTAAATTTCACAGAAATCCGTTCCGCGGTTCTCCAGTTGCTACATGCTGACAGACAGACGTGGAGAAACTAGTAGGTGCATTTTCAACTTCTCTTTGAGAACGCAAATAAAATCGAAGTTCGCAACGGAATTAAACGAAAAAAATATTTAGACGTCCTTCGTCATTATTCGATTCACTAACAGTCCTACTTTCCAAAACACTGAAGGTTCAGATAACATTAGTTAGTGTCGTTTACCAAAGGCCCAACAATTCGCACTCCAAAGAAGATAATGTTTAGGTCTAAGAAATAAATTAATCGTAACTAGAGATTACACTAACAGTAACGTCGCATTTATGCAAATACGTCAATTCGTATTGGCAGCAGGTTCCTGTGAAACGTCGATACAATTCTTCCAGATTACACGGCGTCACATCCCAGAATACAATATTTCATCACGAAGCGCAAATACCCTTCAGGGAGAAACGCCGCGAACGTACGGCAACTTCTCCGACATGTTCGTCGTGCGTTGTGTCTAACGGAAAGGCTGCAGGCGTTGCTGTGTAAACTAAAAGCCTTTTCCAGCACACTTGCAGCACTAATGTAGTCTGCGTGGCGTAAAATAACAACTACAGAATTAACTACACTCAGAGTGAAGGTTCGTCATTAGAATGACACGTCATTAAGAACAACGGTAATGAATAGCGCGTAAATGCCTCCGTCTATGAGGATTCCGTTCTCTCGCACTTATCCTTCGTTCTAAATGACATATAAATGAAACAAACTTTTCATGAAGATGGGACGTGACCACATGTACAGTCGAAATCGGTTATAACCCAAGAAAGGGAACGAATATTTTGTGTCGTTACAAAGAGTGTTGTTACAACCGAGGGGTATAAAGTTACAGTTGAGGGTGAGGAGTTTATTGGTACTTACAGGAACATCTGACGCTATAGACGAGGCATCGCAAAAACCGATGTCGTTATATCCGGGTTCGACTTACTTTGATACCTGCTAAAGAACATTTCGGAGAGCCTTCCGCTTCAGTCTTCAGGGATATCTTCCATATGGAGACAGTAGGTTCCTTCCACGGGCTGGTACGTATACACCAAGTAAAACGGCTTCACATGCCACAAGACAGCAGCCCTATAATCCTCGTAGCCAGTGTCGTGATTATCCCAAATTTGACACCCGCACTTCTTTACGTATAAAAACTTTTCTTATTATGAAAGCAGAGACTGAATACGAAACCGGAAGAAAGATGTTATGGTTTCGTCGTTGAACTGCTGAACCAACCATCACAGTGGCTGCCGTTTATCGTTCTTTGCATATTGATTAACGACAGTTTGCTAACATTTCAAATTTCATTTAAATTAACGATTTTATTTCTTCAGATTCAAGTCTTCTTGGACGTTACGCCGTGTCGACTGATTAATATCGACGTTTCGGAGGATCGTGGGGAAATCATCTTCAGTATAGCAGTCAAGCAGTTCAAGTATCGACTTGGAACTGCTTGAGCGTTATGATGAAGGCACTACCATCTTTCGAAACGTCGGTATTTATCAGGCGACACGGCGCCACATCCCATAAGACTTGATTCTTCAGCAACACCAGTGTCAGAACCTCAAATCTCGCATTTTTTAAGTTATAAATACACAAGAAACAGCCTTAGAGGGTAGAATTAGGAAATTTACATCCTTCTTCTCCTTAATTCATGGATTAGGAAACAGCCTGTTCCGGCTTCTATCGTTTGTGAAGTCTTCCTGACGATTACACTCGCCAGACTACAGTTTGTATTTCCTTTGGCAACCCTTTATCTGTCCTTACCCACTACCATCCCTACGGTTATCTCATGCCGAAGTCTACCTTTTTATTAACTGAATACACTTGTAATTAATCACAGTTCCATTTTAATTTTACTTCTCTCCTACATCCTTTCACGCCTCGTAACCGTTCCATTTGGACAGCTTAGCTCCTTCCCTCACGTTTTCTAGGCGCGATCGCATAGTCATGAAAAACGCCAATTAGCTCCACCATGTCTGTCCGTCTGTCTGCTTGTATCAGCGCGCAACTCACTGATCGGATTTCCGTGTACTTTGCTACTTAGGGACTTTTACTAAAATCTTCAGTCGATAAACTCCAGATTCGGTTAAAGTCGAACACAAAACCTCGGGCACTTTACATGAAGACGTGTGTTTTATTGTTGCCTCCGACGTAAATGCGTCATAAAAGTGACACGTAGCTGAACAATACACACATAATGCATTGTTGCATTTCCATTGCAACAGTGGTCAGGCGAAAGTGCCACAATGTTACGTTATGCGCACAATGCCTGTTAAAAGTGCTGATGTACCAATTAAAACAAATCCCTACACTATTTAATTGTTCAACATGACTAGATGAAATTAAGAGGCGCAGACGCAAATCGGAAGAAAATATTAAAGCTGGCCTTAAAGAAACGGGTTGTAAAGATTTGAAATGGATTGATCTAGCTCACAACACAGACTATTGGAGGTCTATTCTAATTAAAATCACTAATATTCATTCTACGCGAATAAAGATCATATACCACGTAGATATAACCAGGCCTATTTATAAAAAAAAATCTAACTTACAAAAGTGATCCAAAAGTTGATTTTCCATAAAATTGATAGCACTTACTATATCACAGCGCGATAAAATTACAAACTGTGGTATACACTGCTGCACACATTTGTGCCAGTACAGTTGGCTAAAAATCTGGTGGACAGATGTATCGCACAGAATACCCCAGGCACTATGAAAGTGTCCCCCATATGTTTTCAAATGTTTGAAATACGAAACCCGAAACATGACACAAACCGACTGTGTACAATAAAAACCTACTTGTGTTCCATTCAGACGTATTTGTACAACAATCCAAAGACAGAACCAAGTAAACAAGTGGCAGCAGAAGTGGCCGTGAGGGACGGAGGTGGAAGGGGGGGGGGGGGGCGGCACACCCAGCACCAACCTAAGACGTCCCTTCATTCCCGTAACAGAACTTAACATATCAATGTCACCACAATCGAATCAGATCGATTTTCCTCCCATCAGATACCATTACGAGGAAACAAAGCTATCTACCTGCGTGTGTCTGCTGCTACAGAAGGATCGGTTTCTCCCCCGAGGAAAAATGTTTTTCTAATACTTGTTCCAGTTTGTTTGAATTACTATTCAGTTGGCAGTAACCACTGGCCTCCCCGTTATTGTGTCCCGCCAGCGCGCAAAGATACAAAGCACAGTGAATAACAGAAGGAAGAACAGTCGATACGTGGATTAAGATTCTTTCTTTGTCATTTGGACAATACAGACTCCAGCACAGGTCGCCCTAACACTGACCGCTGAACGATTACCGCTCGATACAGGTAAGGTTCCTTGTATAGGAAGTCATGGATGTAGTTATCTCAAGGTCCTCTCATCTCCTATAATAAACTAGTCATTATTTAATAAGTTATCGGTCACGTAACGCAACTTAAATTGGATTATTAAACCGCGCGGGATAATAATTACGTTCCGACGTTTCGGAAGAACGTCTTGCCTCCATATTCAGGAAGATAATTTGGTGCAGGTGGTTGCTGAAGTGATTGGGGAAGGAAGTTCGCCCATTACACAGGATGGCTGCAAGGAGCCATAGAGTTATAACTGGCTACAACCCTTGCAACCTCTGTAGCAAGAGACATATTTCCACCCCAACTCCAGCACCCACCCGAACTAAATTCCGTCACCATAAAGACTAAACAGTATCTTCCTCTCAAAGCTCGATAGGAAGTTATTATCCCATACGGTGTAACAAAACAGTAGACAATCGTCCGGGCACGAACAGCCGTTAAAGTATGACGACTTACAAAACTTCAGCAGTAGATATGGCGTACCTAAATACTGTATAAATTACGAGGTAACATCATAATCCTTTTCAAATTACCAAATGTGTAAAATGTAAAGCAACCCCTAAACGGGCCTGGAAAGGCCCTGAGGGCTGTAGGAATTTGAGGCTCCCAGATTTCAAGAAAATGGCTACATGAAGGTGGTAAGGTTGCCAGCCCTACGCACCGGCCGCCTTTACCCCCAGGAGATACCCATGGTACTCATTTCTGTTAGAGAATGAGTCGACCCCAGGGCCATAGTGCAGCCGGAAGAATAAAGTCAACGAAAAATTCCAAGGACACCATCAGGAATCAAAGCCGCGACCTTTCGACTTGCAACACAGTGCCTCAAACATCTGCGCCACTGCGTACCCCAACAAATATGTGGAGTTGGGGTGGAAATAAAGGCACTCGAACTCTGGCTACTCGATCCACAAAAATTCTGCTTACTGATGGTTTACGTTTTCTAAAATATCACGCCGTATACACTGTTATAGTTACCGACGTTTCTAAGGACCTCGCTGCCTCCATCTTCAAGGCCCAAGAAACGGATGTCAACTGCGTCGATCCTCAACAGGGAGGCATTAATTTCCCCCGAAAGTCTACCGAAATCTGTAAGTCGTCGTATGGGCCACGACTTGAATCTTCTACACCGCTGCGAGAAATTTTAAACCTCACATTTCGCTTCTAACGCGCCGTTGCAGTTCCGCAATTGCGCACATTAAATAGTGTGAGACTGATTAGTACAGGGTCTGCTACAAAATTCGCTCTAATTAATTACAGCATTTGTATATTCCGCGCAGGAAAAGCAACAGAAATACACTGCACGAGTGCAAGCGATCCTCACGCTTGCAGTTCGGCAAAGACGTACAGACACGTTAACATCGTTGCACCGTTCCCATTTAAACCAAAACTCCACTTTGCCTTCCACATTCTTCACCCTACAACAGCGTACTCCCTTTCCTTAGGCAATGCTAAGAAGACTCCTGCGATACAAAGAGCAGACAACGAAATCGTAACAATCGGCAAACTATAGTATTTCAAAGATCCATAAGTAGTAATCATTTCAGTTGGGTTCATCGCGTTCAATAGCAAGCAATGGTCGACAAAAGATGTGACCTGTCTCTCTTAGTGTTACACAATAAGTACGAATTTCCGCTACCATTTCAACCTATTCTGAAAGCAGCTTTAAAATCCCCTTAGGACTATTACATGTCAGCCAAAGAGTCGTGCGCAACCCAACGCAGCATTCCGTCCAAATACAGTCAACCATAAAGGGTTTATCATTACAACAAGGCAACACATTATTAGAAGTTCAAAGCGATCACGAATTTGGAACAAGGCTGGCTATTTTTTTACATTGCTTTTACGTTGCTTATGCTGTACATTGTGACAGGTAAGAAACATATGTGACACCAAGAAATGCACTATTATTTCATTCTGTAATCTTACGACAGGCCCACAGCCTGTTCCAAAGCGAGTTATCCACTCAGTGCGAGTTAGTGTTACGCTTTCAATTTCCAGTACATTCCCCTTTCCTTGAGGTCATCCAGTAGCTGCTTACGTCTTCTTCCTCTTCTTCCAGTCACTTGCATCCTGCGTTCTGTAGTTCCTTCAATAATGTGTTTTAGAAGACAATGCCAATGTGAAAATCAGCAATTACACATACAATAGCGAAACTCGTAACTGGGCCAGTCCTATCTCCATTTACTTGCGAAAGTAACACATCCTCAACAAATATAAGAATGCCACAGAAAGAAACCCACTGCTATAAACGAGACTTTTATCCTGAAAGAAACCGCCTTGGGGAAGAGGGCAGCTTTTTCTAACCCAGCTCCCAACCCAACCCTGCAGAATCTTTGAAACAGCAACCCGAAGAGAAATACAAACGGTTGTAAGGACCCACGAGAAATGAAGGGACTTTCATTTCGTAGACAGTTCAAAAGACGTATGGTTGAAAACATATATTTTCTGGGATTCAAAATCCGTGACTGGTCGATGCTGGTTCGACTCCCGGCAAGACGTCACGTCAGGACCCGCCCTGGAGTCCACACAGCCTCCTCTTCAATGGCTACCAGGGTATAAGCAGGCCGAAAGTAAAGCTGACCACTCACCTCCATCTGATGCCAAGGCTAAAAATGAGTGGAGCTCCCCCTCCCCTGTCCCGTATGTTACACTTCCATATTAGCGTTCATTGCCTTATTATCTCGGTCTTCCGGGTGACTGATTTCCAAGAGATTATTTTTTAATCTATGGGTGTTTAATGTTTCCCTCGCCCTTGTCTGTACACTAACATCAGTCTTCGTGAACTCCTTGATTTATATCCGTTCTTACAGGATCACCAGGCCACAGCTCACTCTGCAGCTCACGTGGTTACAAATTACAAGTTGTAAGTCATAGCACCTTAGTTCCTAACATGAAGAATGCACCCCCTTACAGGGAAAGAAGCACTTTAAACCAAACCAGATATCTGAAGAAATACAAAGGGTTGTTAAGCAAAGGCGGCTTATTGCTGGCTGTCCTAAGAATTACACTAACTATTGCTCACATTGTTGCTGTTTGTGTTGGTATTATTATTATTATTATTATTATTATTATTAACTAACTCCATGGAGCAGAGGCCTTCTTGAGAAGCTAACAGTTTCTCAGCTAGTCAAGAAATTCCCTGCATTTTATGGAACCCGGAGATTCATTACCGCATTCAGAAGAGCCCGCCACCAGTCCCTATCCTGAGCCAGCTCAATCCGCATCTGGGGTCGTACCAAAGAATTGGTCCAGGTCCGAGGCTTTGTAGGCTGTTTCGTAACATCATAATTTTTTACGGTGAGGAGTTGTTAGCACCTCGCTCAACCCCTAACTTGGAGGACCACCCCTTGTCGGCTGTCTGCGACTGCTTATGCAGTGTATTCGCAGGTACCCTTCATAACTGGAGGCCGTTCCTCCATCCGCAACCTAAAGACGCGCCATGCCGTGGTGACAGGGAGCCACTTATTATTATTATTATTATTATTATTATTATTATTATTAGCCAGGCTAAATCAAAAATGTCCTTCTTACAACACTGCTCTTTAATGTTACGTTAATGGCAGCATTTTAGATTCTTCATATTTCATGTATTTTAGCGCAAATTTTCTCTCTTTCTACCTGCACTTTGCAACCAACGTAGTATAAAATTCGTTCAAATAAATGTGATGCAATGTACGGCTCATTCAAATGAACAAACAAATAAAATACACCTATTACTAATTTTTAATAAAATTCAGTAAAATACAAAATAATATTTTCATGGGAGGGATGAGGCCGTGGAATAGCATAAGTTGGGTGGGGTGGGGGGGGGGGGATAGCACGACGTAAAAGGATATGCACCATATGATAAGAATTAAAATTTGCGGTCGGTATTTCCAATGTTCATGCATGAGATTTATACGTAACACTGAAGACACCCAGAAAATGTCACCTCAGCTCAGCACAAGTCTTTTGAATACTGTACATAAATTAAATTTCAGTGTAGTTGGGAATACTCACTTCGGTCACGGAATACATGCTTCAATTCCAGGAATAAGAAGACGCTTCCCGATCTTATTCCCTACAGCAAAACACAACCAATCCCAACTTCGCGTGGAGGCTCACGTTCAACAAGGAAGAAAAGACACGATAGCGATAAAAAATATACACAAAGGAAAAGCACGACGATAAAACGAACAAGGAAAGTTATTTTGCGTCCAGTCTTTCGGTGCTGAAGACAGCATAACACTAAAAGCAGCACATGTCCACTCGGCACCTTGTGGAAATGTGCACCATGTGACAATCATGACATAAAGAAAAGAGACTTGAGCTCTTTTAACGACTGTGTCCCACTTACAGCATGTAATGATATGGATTTATATGGCAGTGCCATAACTCAGGCGGTTAGTCGTCTGTCCCTCACCGCAGAGGCCCGGGTTCAGTTCCAAGGCAGTCCATGTGGGGCTTCAAGTTATAAAAGGTGGTACTAGGACAGGTTTCAGTGCGAGTGCCTCGGGCTTTCCCCTGACGGTATCATTCCACCAACCGCCCACACTCATTAACCCTTTTAAAGCCTAGCGGTAACTTTACGTACCGCCAGGTTTAACATCAAAAAATTCTACGTGGTGCCCACCTTGCGTTTATGTGTTTTGTACGGATCTCAGGACAAACAGCAACTTTTGCCTTATAAAACATTAAGAGATTGGTTTTTATAACCGAAGTGGGGAGTGTTTACAGCGCGGTACGCACTGAGTCCTTATATAAAACAGATGGGTTTCGTCTTTAAAGGGTTAATTCGTCTACCACCGACGCTGCAGGTGTAGCTATAATCTGCACTGAGACTCATTACAGGAGCACACTTAGAAAGATCTGAGGTTACGAACATAAGTGACCAGTAAGAAAAGTCGTGAAAGTAGGCGATGTACCCTACGTCAAAATACTGCGCCAGTATCAGCTTCAATTATTGACTCTAAGGCTACTTAACGACGCCTTCCCAACTGCACAGGCTACGTATCGTTAAACATGAAGCTGTGAACGATGAACTGGGAAGTACGCAGAAGCAATACGTCGTGGCCTATTTGAAGGTGCAGTTCCCGGCACTGCTGTGACGGGGCTCAATAAGACAGGAAGAACCTCCTCGGGCAAGACAGACGACTACCCTAGCTCGAATTACCGCAATGTTGGTATTACTGATAGTAGAACGTATAAAAAGGTCAAGTTATCCGTATTCACGCCATGTAAGCGTAAAGGGCACTACAGGTATAGACTCATTAACTAACTTAGGCGCTAGATGGAACTAACTTAGGCGCTAGATGGAACTAACTTAGGCGCTAGATGGAGGCAAGTGATAAAGCTCATATCCCGTCCGCTTTACCCCCAGTAAAAAAACCCGGATTCTGAGGCTGGACCGACCCCACAGCCAGTTTGGACGACTAGTATTATTGACGGTAGTAAATTCAACAGTGCAATGGTTCAATGAATTGTAGTGCATGATGACCATATCAAATTTCATCAAAATCTAAGTGTTTCAAAAGTCATTAGGGCAATGGACAAACAAACACAAGCGTAATGGTACCAAGTGCTTAGACGTATAATGACGAACGCCGGCATCACTTCAGACGCGGGGCATTAATTTAACTGCGTGCATTTGGCAGTGAAAGTCGCAACCTACAGCATAAAAACAAATGACAAAGGCAGGTTGTAAAGATCTCCAGCCCAAGCTGTTTCTAACTTACCAGTAATATCGTCACTGTTTTAAACATACGAACTTTTAAAAGTGCAGTGGTTATTATACGTACAACCTGCTTTAAAATTCAAATACTTCGCAATTTGATCACATAATACATTTATAGGCCCTACGTTTGTATGATTTTCAAAATAAACAGCTATTATTTCCCTAATGGTTAGGAACCACGTTAGCCCCTGTAACGGAAACGAAGTATGCATGATGTGTTGTAGAAACTTAAAGAGTTTAGTATTTCAAAGGTCTCAACTTATACGTCAGACCTTCAGTTCATATCTATGGCTAATTATTACGCGCTCATTGCAAGAGGTGTACAAAACGGGAGCAACATGCGAAAGCCCGTTCAAATTTAGTGAGAAAATTTCATTCTGTCAGTAAAATTCACTTTTGATCAAGACTGACTCGATATGGAGTAAGACTTATTGTTTCCGCTTTTTTTCAGTTAAAAGACCTGATGCATTGAGGGCCATCAACATGCTGCTCAAGGGAGATTCTAATATACCTTATGAAGGTTTAAAGAGGAAGTACAGATTTCAGTCATTTACATAAAACCTCTAAAGCCCAGCGGTTGGTACAAGCACCGCCAGGTTTAAAGATAAAATGCCTACAGTCTGTCCACACAGTTTATGTTTCCTATAGTTGTGACAAACAACCATTATTTCCCTACACATTAACTGACTGGCCTTTCTAATGGTTACGAACTGTGTTCTCTGTGAGGTAAGAACTGAATATTTATATAAATGTATGCTTATATCAGTCTTCAAAGGCCTAAATAAATTTCAGTCCAACCACCTTCCTTTACACCATCCTAAATACTTAAGGGTACTGTACGAATGTAATCAAATGTGCATTTCGAGCAACTAATCCCTTATGACAAAGAGAAAATCTAAAACTTTCTAACAGTACATTTCCAGAAAATTGCAGAAGTTAATTTCAGCTCTATCCAGACAACGTGCGTTACGTCAAATGAAGAAAGAAATTAAAAAATGAAAAAAGTAAAGGACGAGAAAGGGACAGAGACAGGAAACAGTGCGAGGCAGAGAGAAAGAGGTAAAAAGAGGAAATCATATCAAAAAAGAAACAAAGAAAAAGAGGGCAGAAACAAGCAAGAAGACAAAAAGAGCGAGAAAACGCGAGAGAGGCAATGAGATAAAGTAAGAAATAAGGACAAAGAAACGAGATAAAGAAATGAAATATGGACGCTATTCAAGGATCAGAACGAAATGTGGAATTTTTATGAACTGTTGTATTTATACTGTCGGCGCTGTGAATGAGTGAGTGAGTGAGCGAATGGTTGCGCTCGGCTGTTAGTCATGCAAGGCTGGTTGTGGATGCGGGCCGGTGCCACAAAGCTTAAATAACATCAATGGCTGGTTTAGTTACCATTTGACCGTCTCTTCATCAGATTAAGCGGGCATAATTTGGTTGACGTCACACACACACACACACACACACACACACACACACACACACAGTGCTTCTAACTTTGTTACATACGTACAAATACTGCGTTTAGACACAAAATACATATATACTTCAAATGTATGCAAAAAGGCGGCTGTTCGGCACGGCCTAACTTGGTCGTGGCTTCATGTCCAGGTCGAGTAATGGATATTCCTGTGTATTTTTCAGTCAGACGGTCACACAACGCGCAGGACCATCCACGCCGACACCTCATTTATACAAAAGTAATTACTAAAGGTAAAGCTATCCCTGTACAGGCCAGGACAGGGCCTTAGGGTTCCAGAAGGTCGAGGGTCCGAGAATTTCTAGACAATCGGCACATGAAGGTGGTAAGGTTGTCAGTCCTACGCTCCAGGAGAAATAAATGGAGTCCGGAAACTATTTGTTTGACCACGTTAGGGCTCACAATACCGGTCAAAATCTTAATACCGGTATTTCGGTATTTTTAATTCAACAATTTTCATGACAATTAAGTGCAAAGACAAGAATTACTTGAATTCATGTTTTAAATCAAAATGTTTTTAGATTTTTATAACACAATAATCTCTGACATGATCCGTTACTATGCAATATTTACTTTCTTTTGTGTGCAACAAAGTGTCTAATAAACCAGATGTGAGTTTCATGGCGTTTTCAGGTTCCCGTTTTGTACTGTGTATATTAATCCCTCACTTGCAAATTCAGCAATATTAATGATTTATTGTTGTCAGTTTTATAACATTTATGTGAATAAATCATAATTATTTTTACGTTAGTACTGAAAGAACGGTATTTTTGTATCAATATCGGTATTTTAATACCGAAAAAAAAAATGACCGGGACCCCGTTATACGGGATCCTGGTATTGTAAGACGTATAACGGCCACAGGCGTACGGCCTCACGAATTTTAGATTTCGGGTCTATATGAAGAAAAGTTAGTTCCCGTGTTCGGCCCTCTTTACCTCCAGAACAGTCCCTTCTACCCATCGAATAGGCTGTTTGATTGGATCCAGGGACGGCCTTGGGCGTTATGGCTAAGAGGAAAGTGCCTGCTCTAGACTGTTCATTCCACGCACTGTCCACAGCCAGTTCACAGCACCAGGTCCAACAAAACGCACGATGCTCTTCCTTAGGTATTTATATTATACAATGACACTGAGTATTCAGAGTTATAACTAAGGCAGAACATTGTGAATTTTGTTGCTTCAGTGTTATGAAAAGTGCCTACCAATATCCACATATGAGGCTGTTTTAAATGACCACTTTTCTGTAATATTACACTGCTGACGCAGATTAAAATTTAACAGACACGATACAGGCCTACGAAATAAAATCAGCTGTCGTCTCTCTTGCATTTTAACTTCCATTTGGAACAATAAAATAAATGAAATTGAACAAGTAAATACGTCGTTTGGCAAATTTGCGAATACAAAGGTAACAGTATTGTATTGTAAATCCGCTACACGTCGTCTCTGATGAAGAAACGAAGCGGTACGCGCTCCTGATCAGTTTAAACTGCCGCTATTACAACGGGGGAAGGAGAACATAATGGGAAATGGTAGCTTTACGCAGATTAAATCAATCACACGCATCGAAGCCCGTCAGAACGTCCCATTTAGGCTTCGAATGCATTTCCATCAAAACGGTCCAACGTACGGAAAGTAAAATATTTATTTCCTTAAAAGGGCAGGCGTATCTTACTAAGCTGAAGGCTTAATGAAAGGTTTTTTAATATTTAATTTAATCGGTGAAGTGTACTAGCATCCCGGACACGAAGAAAGAACCCCAACTTGAGTTTAATTATAACGCAAGTAAGCAGTGCCGAAATTCAACCAAATATGTTTACAGGACTTGCATAATTCCTGTCACCTTCCACCACATGCCTGGCTCATGGAAGGACGGGCAAAAAATCCACTCTTTCCACATCCTCTCTGCCTGCCAGCAGTGGCAAGCAAGAAGCGAGAAAATATGGTGGAAACAACAGACGCAGGGCGACGGCGGCGGCAGCATCAGCAACAACATCTCTTAACTTATTTAACAAAGCCTTCTCAATTGCATTTCTTATACAGCATCGAACGAACATGTCTACAAGTAATGCATAGAGAAGGATGTGGAACGAAGTGGCCATGGCGGACTACAAGGTAAGTACTACGTATGTTTAGTCGCCATATACTGTTCCAATATCCGTCCAAATCACCATGACGTCATACGGAATTGGTAATGTCCTCCTGGATAACCGGACTTCAGACACAACGATATTGGTTATGGAGTATTTGTGTCGCAGCACACAGAATGTGCCACGGCGTACTTTACTTTATTTACCAGTACACACTACTGTTCCAGCAACTGCCGGTGGGGACTGAGAAACCCCACAAAAAGTCTCACTCGGGATAGCCGGGTACCGGGAACAGAACAGAGCCAAAGGCCTCCAGATTCATAAATATTTAACCGCGACATTTGGACAACAATGGACCCGCCAGCGTTGCCACATCTCCATAAAAATGCCAGTCATTTTATCTGTCTGACCTCATCTTAAAGGGCTACATGAACACGTTTTAATTGGCCGACGAGGGGCACCGTGACGGGCTGTACAAAACACATGGCCCACAATTTGTTACAAGAAGTTTGGCATAAAGGGTGATATGAGGCACGTACCGAAGCGTCTATGGGGACCCCATGATGTTCGAACTGTGTCCAGCGCAAATAAGGCGATCAAACAAGATCTGATAACTGAAGTTGGCCTATATAGGATTACATGCCACCCAGCTACAGACTGGTGTACTTACATCAATATGCAACTTAAAACGCAACGTAAGTAAAACAACCTAATTACAGTCGAACTCGCTTATAACGTCACGAAAGGAACTGAATATTTTGTGTCGCTATAAACGAGTGTTATTCTGAGGCGGATAATGTTATGGTTAACAGTGAGGAATTAGATGGTACCACACAATATCTGACGTTATAAGCGAGGTGTCGCATAAACTGACGTCGTTATAACCGGGTTCGACTGTATGTAGTTTTTATCTTAACACTCCCCGAATACCCGTGACCCCGGTGGTCCCTTTTAGCGTTGTGCTTCTCCTTTCAGTACAAATTAAATCTTGATATCATTCAATATTTAAATATTCCGCGGTACAAATGGCAACAAGACATAACAGCCAGACGGTAAAAGAAAATACCGTCGATGGAGTCGAGTACAACCGATTTATGAGCCGTATCCGACAGAAGTACAACATGGTCTGATTAGTTATTTCATGACCTGGAGAACAAATACATTTCAATTGTCCAGCTGCACGGTGTGTTGTGAACAGAAAACATCGTGGTCAATGTCAATGTAAAATCGCAAAGCTATGCATTTTGAAAAGAAATATACGTCCACTACAAATGGGAATAAGCCTATATATTTCGGCTCGTTTTCAGAACAAACTCCAACCAGCAGAGTCCTTGAGAAAACGAACACCCACCTAATTAACAAATAAACTGCCCATATTTTAAGGACGCAGAAAGTTCATTTAGTTCGCAATAACCTACCCTGAAACACAGGGACCTTCCATATCCTACTTCTTTAAGAATCCATCCCGTAATCTACGACTAAATCTAATAGTCTCTTCCCTTACTATTTACGACTATAAGCCAGCAACAAATTACAGGTCAGAAGGCCACAAAAAGACCAAACAGTCCTGCGAACCTCAAATCTGATAGGCCTACAGGCCACGTTCTATTGTTGGAAATAAACCATGATGTACGATCAACAGAGCTACCGAAGCTATGTCGCCACGAATGTTCTGTAATTCCACGCTAGATGGCGAGCCTACATCTTTTGATGGAATAAATTGTGGGGTGAGGGGGGGGGATCGAGGACCGCTGGAAGTGTTACTTTCATGGGAACTATAAATCAGTTCAGTCAGATAACGAGATTTAAAAGAGAACGCATGGTAAATAAATAAATAAATAAATAAATAAATAAATAAGAATGAGAGACTAGAAAGAATACTTTCACAGTTTCCTTCTGGTTTTCTGGAAGGTTCCGATACAAGAACCGCCTGAAGGTACTGCCATACCACTGACCATCGTTATTCCGCTTCCCATAGCCACAGTTTAAAAAATCCAAGGGTATATATATATATAGCAGTCTATTCAATTGGCGGCCCGCGGACCACATCCGACTGGACCGCAAGGCGCTGCTGACTGGCTTGTGAGACAGTATGATACGCACATATATTACTGGCGAATTATTTACTGTGCAACTGTTTTGTTAGGCTTAAATATGATGATTAAAGCTTGTATTGAAATTTTCAACACATTTATTAATTACGGTTTATCAATTACACTTAACCTTTTAAGATGAGAAGTAATGTGAATTGTTTACAAATCTAGTTCGTACCGCACAGTAAAGACTCCCTGTCTCGGTCACAAAATCAAGTTAAATGTTGTACAGGACAACAATCGTTGATTTGAGAACACTACGAAACACATAAATGTACTCTGGGGGAAGAAAGTTGAATTTCGTAATTTTCAACGCAGTGGTACATAAAGTAACCACTGGGCTTCAAAGAGTTGATTATATAATGAACTTATTTCATTTCCAAAGAATCTTAATTTGCTTCAACCCGTGATTAGTTTTCATGCTGCAATATTTTAACAACGTCCACGTTGTGCTGAATCATAAATGTACTCGACTCACTATATACAGTCCACTGGCCCTGCCGATCTCTTCCCGGAGTGGCCCGATAAAAATATGAATTAAACATCCCTGTGTTACGGTGAACTAGATCCGTCAACTTACAATGAGATACTGAGACCAAAATAAACCCATTTTTAACAGTACCACAAAAAAGAATCAGTCACAACCAACTTTATTTATCTCTTTATTTACAGATTTCGAGCAACAGGTTTCGGCCTAGTAGGCCATCAGCAGGCACTTCTAGAAAACATGAAATGTTAAAACTGTACTCTTCAAAACGTAAGGCCATCCTTCCTCTTTCACAGTGGGGATAAAATTATACAGCCTCGTGTGTGTGTGTGTGTGTGTGTGTGTGTGTGTGTGTATAGCATAAAAAGTACGTGTAAAATATATATAAAAGTTCATCTGTTACACTTTTATACATATTTTACACGCACTTTTTATGCTATGTATACATATAAGGCTGTATAATTTTATCCCCACTGTGAAAGAGGAAGGCCTTCCCCTTCTGAAGAGTACAGTTTTAACATTTCGCGTTTTTTTTAGAAGAGCCTGATGTTGGCCTACTGGGTCGAAACCGGTTGCTCTAAATCTCTAAATAAAGAGATAACTGAAGGCGGTTGTGACTGATCCTTTTTTGTGAGATTGAAACATACACAACCGGAGATGTTAAATATCAAATTTTTAACAATGCCTCACAAGTGGATTTCCGTGGCGCAGTCATTCAGTCAGTGACAAACGACAATGACTTATGATAACTGACACCCACATCCGAAGATGACTCGCAAAAAGGTCATCTTAGGTGGATCAGGAAGACACAATCTCTTGCTACACAAATAGTGTAGGGCGGAGCGTGGCATACAGCGGCAAGCAGTGCACGAAGAATGCGGCAAAGTGTTACTACATAAATCTAGATCGTTTTAATTCATGCTGTGACTGAATTATTGTACACTGTTTGTAGTACATGTAGTTACAATCACGATTGTTCACTTTTCCTTCGTATATTAATGTTTTATACACATTTTACTTCTCCAAATCGAAAATGCATCTCCGAACGAACGGGCTTGCCGGTTAATCGTCCAATAATTCGGTACCGTCTGGGCTGGTTATGCAGTCATTGATACTGCTCACAACGTACAGTATTATGATCCGTTCAGCTCTTTTTCTGCTTTCTATTGGCACGCGTCCGTTCTCCCGAGGCACTGACTGCTGCCTCCTATGAAGAAGCGTGGGTTTATGTATAATAAAAAGGGGAATAAAGTCCTTGCATTGTAGTACAAGGGGGATGATGGCAAGCACGTTATTCCACTAAATAGTTCTGTATAAACAGGGGGTTACTATCGGCGAAAAATGTACGGAAAAACATGCAAACTATAGAGAGTTTTAGTGGGGAGACGTTAAGAAAAGTTACTTTAATGGAAAAAACTGAAAATGAAATATTAAAGCGAACTTTACAAAAAACGTATTATGCGAATGTAAAACGAATTTAAAACGTGTTGATTCGTCATACAGGTTACACTTCGGATTTTCACATCGACGAAGATTCATGAAGATGGAGCCAGTATGTTCCTCCGAAAAGTTGGTACCAATAAGAGTACACGGCGTCATAACCCCTCAGAGCCGCGAAAACCTCGAATTTTGTAACTGAGTCAACAAAACTCGATCCAGTGACGTGACGAATTTTGGAACACGTAGGGGCCAACTTCGAGGTTCAAAACAAAAGAAAAAAACTGGTTTGTTTTTGCCTAGTCCGGATTTAATATGCCTGCTGCTCACCCATCTAAGGGTCGACCTTTCAACTGCTGTTGTTTCCAAGCACTGCCCGTCCCGAATATCGTCTGTGGTGTCCTAAATTTAAACCGTTGTGAGCCCGGTTTACAGCGAGGCCAAAGCATTACATAATATAGAAAGCAAGTCAATCTACGGTCGATTGTCAGCTCGGATTAACGACTTCAGTTAGAGGTTTGTAATTAGACTTACTTCACAACAGTCCTACAATTTTTCTCAACTTTTAATAGTGTGTCGTGAGAAATCACACAAAAATATAAATTAAACTGCTATTTAACGAAGTTGTTTCAATTTCAAAACTTACGTAATGTCCATTTAGATTGGTAGAACGTTATTTAAGTCGATTACGTCACAATACAGCTTAATTTCCTACGCAGAAGGAATGAGTCATGACCAAGTTTAAGGTATTAGCACAAATTGGGCACGCACTAAACCACGAAAAACTTCAGGATTGATAAATCTGGACCGAGATTTAAACCAAGTACTTTCCGAATATATCTAGGGGCGTGACAGCTATATCTACACGCCCGTCGCTTTAATCAAAATAAACGCCAAGCTCTCCGTGTACACGCCATAAAGGAACAGAGTGGAGGTATGATTCCACACATTCTTAACGTCTGCACCAAATGAAGGTAAATAATTCCACACGTTCTACTCCCGGGGACTAGCCACCTTTACTTATCAAGTATAACGCTGAATGGGCCCCAGAACCGATTGGGACGCTCTGGTGAAGAAAAGTTTGTTGGCCATCTTAGGAATCGAACCACGATCCCTCGGTTGTCCAGCCCGTAGCCCAGTCACTATATCGACAAAGCTATTACGGTCCCCTTCAATCAAACTAAGTTACAACTTCTACAGGTCTGAGTACCTAAACAAACTCTACGAATATAAACTCCTGTCCTGCCAGTATCACCCAATATTTCATAGCCTAACTTCCTTTTTCCTTACACGCCAAATTCCTCAGCTTTTAAAACTTCCCTTGTTTCTTCAGACTCCTGCGGGCTTACAAACAGCATGTGTATAGCACCAAGCTACCATCTTCGTGCTAAATACTCATTTAAGAAGAGAAAAGAAACACTTTATTCTTCATAACTACCCCCAACTCCTTAACAACTTCAAACTTCCTTCCGACACGAGACAGAGTATGGCCCTTATAAAAGAAAGAAACTACACAGAATTGAAGAAGGAAATAACAGACCGTACAAAAGCTGCGCTTGTAACCACAAATGTCGCCAACGATACAACCTACGGCACTCAATACACGGACAATAAGTTAACTCCCCTCCACTTGCCATTCACATGAAAAACAAAACGCTCTAACACAATTATGAATAAAACCCAGAGGCTATACGTGTCGGTAAAAACCGCAACTCCGTCCTTTGTGCAAAAAATATTGAAACTTCAACTACCGTACGTTAAAACAGTATTAAAACAAAAGAACCTCAAAGTACCGGGAAATTGTCGCGCAAATACTTTTGTATTGTGTGGAACTGCTATGGGGAACGTCTTTTCATCTTCCGACAAGATCGGTCGTCAAAGGAAAGTGCTGCTACAAAAATCGATTGTGCTTGGAAATTTGTGGGAACTTACGTTCTGGCAACAGAGAGGAGGAGAAGAGAATTTTCTTTTAACCTCCACGACAGAGGCTGCCTGCAGTACAGACTGGTCCGTAACAAGGACACTCAAAAGCACAGTCACAAGAGCAGCTATAATATTTTCAAACCCAGAATGATTTGTAAATATAACGCATTCGGCTCTGAGTTGCACCCAGTCTCCTCGTCAATGGCTAACTGGGACTTCTTGCCCAGGTGTAAAATAACCGGGAGGAAAGGAAGGCGTGGAGCTGTACCTAGGGCTGTGTAGTCGGTACACAAAACTTCCGACCCCGACTTCGACTTCTCAATTTTTAAAACTCCGATTCCGACTCCTTCATAAAAGCTCAATACGCATTAATAATGGTAAACCTATAAGATATTTCATCACCACCACGTGAATCATCAGCCTACTTGTAACCTATACTTAAGTATACGTCTAATGGTCATTGTAGCTACAAGGGCTCTGGAATTGGAGTAGCCTGTCTAGCTAAGACTTCAGACTGAGGTCGGAGTTGGAGTCAGTACATTTTTACCGACTCTGACTCCACCTAAAAGCCCTTCCGACTCCGACTCCGACTCGGACTCTGACTCCACAGCCCTGGCTGTACCTCGACTCCCTTACACGTCTTCACGGTGTCAGGCTTCATCAATTACAGCGAAAACATTAGCTTTGTACAGCGAAGAATTATTTATGGTGACGCTACAGACACGCATTTTTTGTGTTATCGTTTAAGAAAACATATTTTTTACAGTGCATGTTTATTTTCTGTGCTTACGATGAAGAATATGCACACTATCATATATGTATGTGTGTATATATGTATGTGTGTGTGTATATATGTGTGTGTGTGTGTATATATATATATATATGGGCCTATAGTATATACTCGAACTCGGTTATAACGCCATGAGAGGGACTAAATATTTTGTGTCGTTATAAAAGAGTGTTGTTCCAACAGAGGAGTATTACGATGTTACGGTTAGCAGTGAGGAATTAACGTGTATGACAGAATATCTGACGCTACAGACGAGGTGTCGCATAAACCGATGTTGTTATAACCGGGTTCGACTGTGTTTACATAAAGAGAGTGGCGCAAAAGTCACTTTTGCGCCACTCTGTAGAGGTGATCATATAACCAATTGCGACTTGCGCAAAATTAGGATCGCACCGGACGTTGGGGAACCTACTGAGTAAGGACAGGTGTGCCTGCACTCATTCCCATCTCAGCCCCTAATACATTTCAATTTAGGTTCAGCTGTTGTACGGTAGATAAGAATCCCATAGGGCACAGCCCTTCTTGAGAAGCTGACCGTCGCTCAAGGTAGCCCGCCTTTCACGGTACCTACGTTTCACTGCCATAAACCCTGCAACTGCCCCTTGTCTTGAGCCACACGCATCCTAATCCGCTTTGTGAGTTGTCTTTTCAGAACGTCGCGGGCACGCATGCGGCGAGCGGACGTACAGTCATTTATTCTTAACCTCAGCACTAGTAATGCGGGGGCGGGGGTGAGTGGTGAGCTTCACGCCCCGGCCACTTTATCTCCGGGGAAAGAGTCCACAGTATCCACGGAAGAGAAGACTGGGTGGGCCCCCGAGCCATTGTGGTCGCTTTGATGAAAAGACCTCTTGTTCCTGTCAGGACTCGAACAGTTCCTCCTAAGTACAGCGAGTAGCCTAATCACTACACCGTCTACGGAATATCGGTTCTACCTACTTCCTTATTCATTTTGATATTATCCCCCAAGCATGCGCAGATACTCCAAGTGGTTTCTTCCCTTCAGGTTTTATGGCCCAGAATCGGTACGTATTTCTCACTTTCCCTTACGCGCTACATGTCTCACCCATCCCATCCTCCTTGACAGTATTGTACTACAGTGAAGAATACAGATTATGAAGCTCCTAAATATGCAATTTTCTTCAACCTACTGTTCAAATCCTTCTTCCCCATTAGCATTACAATTATGGCTTATCATATGTCTAGTTATAACGACTTGGTTTCTAAGTATGTTTTAATGTAACATTCATACAATTACTTTTATGTAAGTCACATTTCCTTCTACACGAATTTTTAATTTATTTCTTTCAGAAACAATAGGGAAGATCACATATACATATATATGAAGTTAAATATAGGGCGTAAATAGATGATGATAAGGTAAGCAAATAACTTTACGTGTTTTTTTCGTTTATTCATAAAATTCTCCACTCACGTAAACACATTTCAATACTTCTTGTGTTCAGTACCAAAATCACTCTAGAAAATGGTAAAGTTGTCCCTATACACAGCAAGAAGCCGTATAGGGGGAATGGATGTGTTGCTCCACTCAGTCTTAATCTTGGCACTAAATGAAAGTCGGTGCTTAGCCTCACCCCCGAAAGCTTTACTCCCAGAAAAAAGAGACCCCAGTACCCACTGAATAGTAGGATGGATGGGCCCCAGGGCAGGCTGGAAGTTTCGAAGAAAACGTTCTTGAACCTAACGGGATTCAAACCTCAGATCCGCCAGCCCGTAGCCTAGTCACTATACTGACTACGCTACACAAGCTCCAGTTAGGCCTTAAAACAAGACAAATATGTAATTTCTCTCCCAAATGTGGACATGCCCGGGTTTTGCGGCGTGTTTCAAGCCTTACGGAGGTATCTGGTATGAGCAGGGTGCCACAAAAGAGTTGAGCTCTCAAAGGTTGCTACTGCAACGGTTTGGCTAACACATATTTTATTCCGTAAGGTTAAGAAAGGGTGCAGCGAGACAGACTAGTAATTTGACTTATTAAAAGGCTTTTATTTCCACCCCCTTCTATACATGTTGCTTCCTTGTAAACAGCAAAGCGTCGAAATCTTTATACAAGACTCGTTGGGTAAAAAGCTTCCCATTTTCTAAGATTTTAATTTTTCTCTCTTCCTGTCTTATTATCTTAAGTGTACCTTGCCTCAGCTCGCCGTAAGGCTGGCAGAGAAACAAAGCAAAAATGCCTTCAACGTATATCGGCACAAAGGAAGCAGAGAACAAGAGAGATTATGCATTAATAAAGACACAGCCACTCTAACATAAAAAGAAATTCTAGATGGTTCAGTCAATACAGCAACCACCTACACATGCCCACTTAAACACTACTTGCTTATACAGTTCAACCACACTTCACTTTTGCGACCTTTTTAGACAGTAGCTCACACTTTCCTTGTTAAGGTCTATAACAACGGTGGTCTTAAGCGCGAATTTTACTAAGTATACGAAAGGAAGTAACGTGGAATGTTTTGTTCCTTCTAAATACTGTTATAATTGGAAGTCAACAATGTAAACTGAGCATTTAATTAGCAAATTAGCCTAAGCGACTCATAAATCGTTATATAAATTAACCCTTTAAAGACGAAGCGTATCTGTTTTATATAAGGACTCAGTGCGTACCGCGCTGTAAACACTCTCCACTTCGATTATAAAAACCAATCTCTTAATGTTTTATAAGGCAAAAGTTGCTGCAATGTGGGCACCATGTAGAAATTTTTAATGTTAAACCTGGTAGTATTAAAGTTACCGCTAGGCTTTAAAAGGTTAATCAGCAGGCCTAAACAAGTGTAACCGAACAACGAGTTCGAGTCCCAGCAGGACCGGACCTGTACGTGAGGAAGAGAAACATTTTTTCTTTATCATTTGTTGTGTCCGCACCCTAATTGGGGAAAGACTTTCTGACCCTCAGCATTCTCCTGTTTCATTCTTGCCCCCCCCCCCCTCCGGGCATGACAGCTTTGAAATTTATTGTAAGAACGAGATCTTCTGGAAGTTTAGTGTCACGTTTTATTTGCGTTGACAAATTTATGGTTTTTACCTTGAAGAGGCACGTGTCACTTTTCAGCTATGCTTTGTGTGGGTGTTGTGTTCACACGGAAAACTTAATTAGTTTCAACCTTAATTTGTTTTTTCAATTGGTCATCCAACGAAAGTAAACCCTCTTTCGTTGCCCGACCAATCACTAGAGAGAAATGTGTCGAGGGTGTCACATAAGACGACGAGATGAGTATGACAAGGGAGTTTTAAAAATGTTAGACATTAGTTATTAGACAAGAGACGGAATGCAAAGGATCCACCAACGACGGCAGAATTGAAGGTCATGTTTGTATAAATTTTAAAGCTAAAACAATAATTTCAATTTCGAATGCTAGGTAGCCAGTAATTAATCATCCTCAGAGGAGACACAGTATGTGGACGATAGAGGGCAAACAACACTAATAAGTTCATCTGTGTGGTTGTGATTTGAATTCATTCAAAACGTCACTTCAAGATCTGTCACGCACGTCGTGGGTGCAAGTAAGACTATCAACGGACGGCGACACAACTCACAGTGAAACTTGCCAATAATGAAACAGCGAGAAATCGAAATTTTTTCCTTTGCAGGCAGGTTCCATTTAATACAGATACTTAAAGTTTGGATCCTCGAGACTCCAGATCGCCGGAACTGTAAAATGTTTCCGCTAAAGGCGGGTTTCAGTTACGCCCAGGTTCCGCTTAAGACAGGTTTCGCTGTATTACGAACTACTTTTTACAGATTGTGACACCGTGTAGGCTTATCTGTGGCTAGAGATGATTCGGAACAAAATGCTGTCTCCATCTTCACGGTTAGAGTGATGCAGGTCACGATGCAGTCAGGTTATTCTGCCATGATGCAAGGAAGATAGTCATTCAGACCCACGGAAGGCGAAAAAGGGGACACAGCCCCAGCCCGGGCAATAGGAAAGGTAAGAACAGAAAAGTGAGAAAATGGGGCTTTCAGTCACTGCGGTCAGGGAAACGGGACGTGAAAAAAATATCATTCTACTCACTTCAAACTGTAAGGTGGAGACAGGATGGTAGGTTTAACCTACCCACCAACAGAACGACATTATGTCGTAAATCTGAAGACAATACTCTGAAAACAATGCCATGGAAACCTGAGATCTTTCCACCAAAGTTTTTGTGGGCATGGGACAAGTTCCTGAACTGCCCCACCCCCGTGATAAAACTGCTAAATTTGACATAAGCTTACATAAAATATGCATATTACGTACAGACCTACTTCCTAGATTTTGACTTTGTACTTTTTAAACTCAGCACCCTTAATATACTGCGCCTGGGGCGAGTGCCCTACTTGGCCCACTCTTATGGCTGTGCGTTACAAGATATGGACAGCACTCCGTTAGTACGGACCGTTCCAGCTGTCAGCACCTCATCATATAAACATGCTTACTTTCAGATCTAGTTTGCCATTAACTGTCAAAATATTCATGAAGTAAACCAAATGTACGAAGGAATGTCAGAAACTAAGTCTCCCTAGTACTTCAGGTGAACAGAGATAAATGGAGGCAGGAAAAACACACGGTTATGTTCGGACACCAGTTTTTTTTTTATTTTTCCACACAGTTATCCAACTTATTCAGACACCTGTCATACAGTACAGTCGGACCTTCAAAACCCTGGGCGTAGACGGAGACGTTGTCGAAGCCGCTTCCGGATCTTGGCTTTGACGGCGTCGTCAGATGGAAATCGCCGGCCTCGGAAATTATTTTTGTCTTCAGTTTTCCAAAGACTTGGAAATCCCAAGGCGGCCAAGTAGGGCGGTATAGTGGGTCGAATTTGATGTTGATGGTCAATTCTGTCCTCATCCATGACACTCGCCCCCAACCATTTACGCATTAGTTCGACGGACATCATATTTGCGCCGTATACTGCCGCAATCTGCCTGTGAATGTTTATAGATTTCGCGTTTTGTGCCCACAGGAATCGGGTAACAGCGCGTACCTCTTCCGTTGACCACTCTTTCAGTATGGTGGCCATTTTCCAACTAAAGCTGAGCTGGCGCAGCTATTTCTGCAAGGGTGAAGATAACTGCCTGACCTCTTACCAACGTGAAACACAGTAACCGCTTGTTACTGCCGTTGGTTTCACAGCAAAAACTTAGTGAAACTTACTTTCTGACACCCTCGTACGTATTTGCAACCACGGCTGTGCAGTCGGTACACAAAAGCTCCGACTCCGACTCATCGATTTTTAAAACTTCGACTCCGACTCCTTCATAAAAGCTCAATATGTATTAATAACGGTAAACCTATAAGGCATTTCATCACCACCACGCGAATCATCAGGCTACTTTTTTTACTTATAACCTATATTTAGGTGTAAGTCTAATGGTTACTGTAGCTATCAGGGCTCTGGAATTGGAGTATCTAGTTAAGATTTTAAGTTGAGGTCGGAGTCGGAGTCGGTACATTTTTACCGACTCCGACTCCACCTAAAAATCCCTACCGACTCCGACTCCACCTAAAATTCCTTCCGACTCCGACTCCACAGCCCTGCTCGCAACTGCAGAACTGAAAATGCACGTTTATGACCAATAAAAATGCAACAAAACTTTAAAATTAACACTCGGCTCGACATTCTACGTCAAAATCATCAAACATCCGGCTGATGAGAAGGATTCCGCATTAGCTGGTGCGTCAAATTTGATAGGATTAAAAAAAATACAGAAAACACGTTGTGCCTGCCCAGTAAAGACACAAAATCATACCACTGAATTTTCGTACGTATAAAAAGTTTCAAAAACCAGAAGTAGTGTTTCATGGACACCCTTTGGTTTCCTTTCGCTATCCGGTGTACAGTTTTGAATCTGGACATCACAGTGCGATCGGACAGGCAGAACTCTTCGTTTTATTTTATTTTCTGCCGTGAAGGACAGGCGTTCCGAAGACGATCTAAGATAAAACCGCACGATAGAAAACTGGCAGAGATGCACAGCAAAAATCAGAATTTTATCTGTACCTTTTGACGATATTCTTCTTCGCCAACATATAGCTCTGTATCATTATAAACAATTCGAAATCTACTAGACACATCACGATTATCACGTGAAAGTTTTGCAAGAGCAGGCTGGAAAATATACAGGGTGATCCTACAAGTTTTTACCCTAAACGAAACATGAATAATGCCGGTGACATTAACGATGACTAGGTCAAAGATTATCAATTACTGAGAAAGTCGGTAAGTTCGACGTTACCTTAATGCAAAATGCATGCGTTATACAGTGTGATTCTTTTATTCATCCAAACTTCGCCACCAGATTTAAACCCATGTAGCTCCTTCCTATGGAGACATCTCTCAATGACACAGCGCACAACATTAACCCTTGTACAAACGAACACTTCAGGAAAGGCGCTTTCCTTCTCTACTACGGGATTTCATCACTCGCCTTAGACATTTCATCTTACAAGGATGGGGGCACATCGCACACGTTTCACATTGAGGACTCCACTTCCCACGTGCGCAGAAAACTACACAATAAAACCCTTCATTATTTATTTATACCACGTGCATTTTAAACGTAAAAGTCATAGGTCTGTACTTACTAACACCATACAGTACAGTCCTTCTTGAAAGTTAAAAGTTGTACAGCTAATAAATAAATTCCTCGCACTTTATGGAACACAAATGTTCATTACCATGTCCATAACAGTCGATCACTAATCCCTATAGCCTACTTAGCCATACGAATTCAGTCCACAACTCTTTCGTATCTTATTTAAGATCCAGTCTAATCTTATCCTTCCGTCTCTGCCCAGGTCTTACAAATGGTCTCTTTCCCTGAGGGTTTCTACAGACAACGCATAACTGCAGGTCTGCAACTTAGCGATCTATGTTTTTGCAAAATTCTTCTAGGGTAAAAAAAAAAACCAGCGCACAGAAATGGGCTCGAAACTACGCGTCACTGCCATGTTGTAACCTTGAATTCCCAAAGATGTTTCACACACAAAGCTTACATATCTGTTTCCATATCGTGCCAGTCTAGAACGTTCAGAAGTTACGAAATCATCACAAAAAGCAGGCGTTTACATAATTCGCGTTATCATACTCATGTTTCATAATCAATGATAAAATGAAGAATTCAGTGCTTGTGGGACGTCATGCCGTATCGATTGCCAAATAGTTACCGACGTTTCGGAGGACTTAGTGCCTTTCAGTCGACACAGCGTAACATACCAGAAGACTTGCATCTTCAACAATACCGCAGCGTCAGCCTCAAATCCCGAAAAAACGATGTATAAACAGCGATGCCTCTTTTACGAGAATTTACAGCCGCGCACTTACAGCGAGATCTGGGTGACAAATAATGGGTTTCTAACACGCGGCCAGCAGCCACAACTGGTACCATTTACAGAACACTTAAAAAACGTTGAACACGACGTTCTGAGTAAGTACAAAGTAACCGAAACATATGACGTATGCAGAATGTCTAAAAGCAGTTAAGTATTTACCCATTAAGGCAGACATATCTTTCTTTTACTTGATGTGCCATGCACAACCGGTACGTGCCAGTACGAAAACTCCCTCCGAAATAATACAACAGTGTGTGTCTATCATTAGCGTCACACAGAGCTGACAACATGTCAGAGCAAATTATACCTCAAGAAATAAGTCTCGTCTAGTAACAGGACAGGAAGGACATACGTAATTTCCTGATTTCACGCAAATCCAATGTGAAGGGCCCCCAAAAAAATACATCGGATATCTGTAATGGGGAGGGAAAACCATGAAAAAGCACAGGCACGATATCCGGTCTGTGGAATCGATTCAGGTACTCTAAGTTTGAAGTAATTAACTGTGGACACGAGCAGTGAAAAATACTGTGACATGCAGGTGACAACAGACGGTCCTTATGAAATGTCCACCCTGTTGGGGAGGACCGGGGTGGGGGGGGATGATAGGAGCAAGAAAACATGGGCCAAATCCGTACCACCCAGAGTCGGTGTGACATCGGGTGCACCCCGCGCCAGGCACAGTTGTCACCAAGACGCACAGAATTAATACAACGCCACAGAGTTACCGTCACATAAATACAACAAATCACAACATAACATTGCATGCTTGTTTCTCTTTTCCGAGACGGTATTCATTTGTCAGTATCGGCCTCTTCAGTATTTTGTGCTAAGGTATAGGGTGTTTCTTTTCCTTCTTGACCGATAAGCACCCTCCCGACACTCTAGTGAGTTTTTGTTACACTTTTTGAAGGTTATCATCACTGAGATCGTTTGTCTAGCTCTCGTCATCGACTGTCAAACCTCCCCGACATGCGGCGTACGACGCAACGCTGGCAGAGCTTCGGAAGGAGCGTTGGGCCGGCGCTTATCGGTCAAGCAGGAAAAAAAAAAGCCCTACTTAACAAAGCCGCGTCAACTGCAAATGCTAGTATGCAGTGAAAAGTCAATGTGACGACAGCCATATGTGACGAGTAAAAGGCATTAACAACGGAATGATCTGAAAGGCGTATGTCATGGTCTACGTAAAAATAACAAATATTTTCATATTCGAAGACTCAAGTTTCTGGAATATATCGCTGCCCCATTGGGTAATCATATCCCATGTTTCCAGGTTACGTAGTGATTTCATCTCCAAGAATCCAGTACATTTCGACCTTTGAAGATGTGACCACCATGCTATCTCGAAACGTCGGACACCAATAATCCAATGACGACGAGTCACATTCCAGAAGAACGGATACCTCAGATTTTATGCTGTTTAGCAGTGAAGTAAACATTAATACATTTATTGCAAAGCAAACAGTACGCATTACTTTGGATATACAACAATATTATGTAATTTTTGTGCTAAAATATACTGCGACTAAATCTCTGGCCTGTTCCACTGAAAACAGTCCTCTGCTCCATCTTGTATTTTGCTACAGGCCAGTGAAGCCCAAAACATCCCATACTCTGGGTCTATTAATCTTGTTTCTAGACATTTGGTAGCATTCCTTGGATAGGGAATTGGCCCACCAAGGCGTCTGTATACACAGGACAACATATGATATACAAAGGTTGTCCATACATTTAACCTTTATCCTGCTAATGTGGAATATATGGTGAGCTGCTAATAATGCCAGCACCACTACTGTGTAATATTTAGTGACCTACATTTGGCAACGCTGAAACGAGCCTCTTTGTCTCTCTCTCTCTCTGCACAATGTCTCAACACTGAATCAATCGTGAAAGACGTCCTATGTCATATCTGTGTGCCCACACTTACTCGGCTACCAACTAGGCCCTTATTAACTAGGCCCTTAAGGGCCTAGCTGGTAGACAGAGAGAGAAAGAGAGAGACAAAGAGGCTCCTTTCAGCGTTAGATCACCAAATATTACACATTAGTGGTGCTGGCATTATTAGCAGCTCACCATATATTCCACATTAGCACGATAAAGGTTAATTAAACAACACGCCATAAAAACATATGGGGAATAAAGATATCCATTTACAGACTCTGAAAACATCAGACAGAACACATGCATTCACCTTTATCTAACCAGTCTTCTGAAAACATCAAACTAAAACATGATCTACAATACTGAATTACAAAACTTGGGTGGCTAATTTTCCCGATTTTCTGCAGTCACACTTATATTAAGGTACAACTAATAGAGTAAGATGCAGATACAAAAATAAAGAAATATAATCACACGACGTGAAGACAAACGCAATCTTTTACACGTCAGGTCATACAGAGAAAAGTCAAATGCACTTGCAAAATAAAGCACAGTGGCTGTGTGTCTACAGCAACGGTATCTAACATGCTGCCCTCTCACTCATCTCATTTTCATTACAGGATGTGGCGCCGCAAAATGCTAAAGAAGTTTTAAATTTAAAAAATTAAACCTGCTTCTGTCTTTAGGGTCAGAAAGGTCTGGAGCCCCTGAATGATAATGTACAACATGTCAGCATAGAGGTAACCGTGCACTGAAATTTTAATCACATAACTACGGGTATAATACGTTTGTGTTTTGTTATTATTAGTGTCAGATACTGTTAGTGGTGTGTTCAATATTTAAGGAAACATGTACCCTCTTTATTCTTTAAAAAAATAGGGCCCACGTTAAATTTCATAATTACCTAACTACTCAACAACTATTTTCATAATCTCCAACAAGTTTCGGTCGTAACTCTTCGGCCATCATCAGGCAGAATGCCGAATAGTTACGGCCGAAACATGTTGGAGATTATAAAAATAGTTGTGCAGTAGTTGGTTGATTAATAAATCTGCATAATAGACGACTGCACCGACGATGTACAACATTAAATTCAGAATTACCTATTTGGCCCATGCCAACTCGAATTTCAGAGCCGTGTACCCATTTGCCCCATGTCAGTTTGAGTTTTAGACCCGTGTTGTACAACCACACTGTCACTACCAGGGAATACATTAACATGTGAGGGTTCTTATTTAAGGATGACTATTTTAAGAAAGTACACTTCTGAAAATTCTGAAAATCACCTTATGTCACAGCCCTGTTCACCCACATAACACAACATGCAAACGTATGATAATAAAAGGATTAAACAAATTGAATCTTCTTTGGTGCAGCCACCTGCAGGGTAGTCTAAAAGAGTTAGTTTTTGAACTTACCATACTCTGCTCTCTGCCATGCAAGAGATGAACATATCAAGGATAACGTTTTGCCTGAACCTGTGGGACTCTCGATCAGGGTATTGGTCATATGACGAAGGCCACGGATCACCTGTAGCAGAATAAGGAAGAGAAAAGCTATAGGACAACAGCAGAAACACAGTCATGTAACGCAAATTCTCTAAGTTATGGATTTCTTTTATTTTCTCAGAAATGGCTCATAGCATCTAAGAAACACAAATACCATATTCACCCAAATAAAAGAAGACCCTGCATACAAGACGACTCCCCTTCACAATCTTCAATNCTTCAATTGGTTCCAGTAAACGCCAAGAGATGTCCTCACCATGTTCATCGTCGATATTTGGCATTTGTACGGTTTCATTGGAAACTCCACTTCGACGCCTGCGACGAAGAATTTTTTCGGTCCATTGTTGGTCATTGGTGTCGGAGGGTCATTGGCATCCATCCCGACCACTGGATTCCCAGGACAACTGCAATAAAAAATTAACACTGCAAGGTTTGCAACCATAACACGTAACACTAGGATAGGGTGACCAGATTTATAAAACAAAAAACGGGACACTCATGGTGAGTTGACATGATTCGATTGTCATACCAGTTAAAACGATTCTCTTGTACTCGTTTCATGCCAACTAGCCATAACTGTTTAGCGTGATTAAAATTAACATAGGTTACTTACATATTTATCGCTTAGTCTAAAATTAACATTGTCACATTACACAAATCTTTATTGAGCACATGGTCCAGCACATGCACTAATTAAAAGGAAAAATAAGAAAAATGGGACACATTTTCAAAAAACGGGACATCTGGCGTCCCGTTGACGGGACATCTGGCGTCCTCTTTACTTTTTCTCGGGACAATGGGATAAGTAGCTGAAAGAAGGGACAATCCCGTTAAAAACGGGACGCCTGGTCACCCTACACTAAAGATAACTCACACGAGCCAACAGTTATCCTGAGCGTGTTGTGGTTTTCCTCAGTACAACCACGCAAATATTACCTCGATTAACCTTTTAAACCCTAGCGGTAACTTTACGTACCACCAGGTTTAACATTAAAAAATTCTACGTGGTGCCCACATTGCGTTTATGTGTTTTGTACGCATCTCAGAACAAACAGCAACTTTTGCCTTATAAAACATCAAGAGATTGGTTTTTATAACCGAAGTGGGGAGTGTTTACAGCGCGGTACGCACTGAGTCCTTATATAAAACAGATACGCTTCGTCTTTAAAGGGTTAAGCTAGAAACTCTGAATATCTCCCACTTCCCCAGTGACAGTGGTTTCTATTCCCTCAGCATCGCAATACTGGCCCCAACTGATGCAAACAACGTGCGAACGTAACATTCCCGCAGTCTCTATGCTCCACACAATGACACTAAACAGAACATGAAATATCTGGTAGAGTTATTACATAGAAATTAATGTGCTTGAGGTGGTTCCAGAGCTTAACACCACGCAATTACAGCGCATAAGAAGCCGTGGAGGTAACCTCCGCAGCAGCTAGTTTCCACACGCCACCAGCCTTTACCTTATGTGTACATGACAGCCGTTTTAGATACGATGATGCAAGAAAACTCCTATTGCCCCCGTTGAGATGCAACAATCAGTAATTCAATACACAACTTCTAACAACTGTGGCTGCGAGGACACATTCTTCCCACAGGCACAATGCTATCGCAGTAGAATGTGGATTCACGTCCTACAGAGTAACGTAGTGTTAACAGTGTCTGTGTAAAAAATCGCGGATAGGGAACACTTTTAGGCACGTTCGCAAAATGTCTGTCTATCTGTCTGTCTGACCGTCAACATGGAACAATTCGGCTCCCACAGGACGGGATTTTAAGAAATTTGATATTTTAGTTTTTTTTCGAAAATTTGTCCAGAAAATTCGAGTTTGATTAAAGTCTAGCAAGAATAACGGATATTTTACATAAAGTCCTATGTACATACACGATATCTCGCTGAATTCTCCTTACAATGAGAAATGTTTCAGACAAAAATTGCAAAGAAAATCAAAACATATATTTTATGTTGAATGCATTTTTCCCGGAAATCGTCGCATTTGTGAGATGTGTAAAAATATGTTACAGCTAGACTGGCCACAGATGACAATATAACATAACGCATGCGCTTGACATGCTGGATAACTAAAGCAAGAATACAGACACACTCATAATGTTTAATACTCATTGCTTCGTAGTTCCGTCTGATCTCGTACAATGCTTTACAACAGTGCTTTCCAAACTTTTTCGTTTGTGGAGCCCTTTTACAGACCGAAATAGTTCATGGAACCCCACCCATGTTTTTGCGTCCTCAACCCACACAACCTAAGGGGGTGGGGGGGGGGGGGGGTTAATGTAGATAGTAGGTTTTCTTCTCCTGTAGGCAAATAAAATAGCAATAAAACCTCACTGTTGGTTTAATTAATCAATAAAACAGCAAAATTATTATGTGTTAATTTCTCAATGTGGCAGATGAGGTTGTTCTGATGAACACATCAATTTGAAATTTGGTATAATGGGTGATAATTTCAATGTGGGATCTGCCTCAGCGACTAGCTTATTTCTATGTTTAGTTTTTGTTACAACATATGGCAAAAATCCAGATTCGCACAGGTAAGTGGCTGGAAAGGGTAGCAGTTTCCTAATGTTCTGAAGTTATGCACTTATTTCTTTCAAAAATATTCCCTCTCAATATGCAAAATACTTCTTTTTAAATACTACCTCGTCTTCACAGTTTAATAGTATTGCAGAAACCTGTCGACAAAAATAACAACATACAAAACGCCCAAGCTTTCATCCGTGTTTCGCGAAAACCTAAGTTTCCCAGGAAACCACTTTAAAAAGAGTTTTACGGCAACACTTACAAAAGCTGAGAAACTAGGCAACGACTTACCTGTCATTACCACCTGTTTAGCCAAACTGTAACCTAAAGAAGGCTATGAACAAACGAACATTCTTTTGTTTCAATGCAGCGTTTACATACAGTATAGTAGAGAAATCCATACACGCCGCTAAACTAAGAAAGCACTGCTGTCCAAAACACAATAGATAACAAACAGAGAACGCAGATTAGAATAAACCAAAACCAAGAATACAAGAAAAAATTCCTACACAAAAATTACAACCTCTCCAAGGATAAGCATGTCCTACTGTGGAGCACACTAGAAGTGTCGATATAGTGTACTGATATGGTTGGCCTGGAATTAACCCTTTAAAGACGAAGTGTATCTGTTTTATATAAGGACTCAGTGCGTACCGCGCTGTGAACACTCTCCACTTCGGTTATAAAAACCAATCTCTTAATGTTTTATAAGGCAAAAGTTGCTGTTTGTTCTGAGATCCGTACAAAACACATAAACGCAATGTGGGCACCACGTAGAATTTTTTAATGTTAAACCTGGTCGTATGTAAAGTTACCGCTAGGCTTTAAAAGGTTAAGAGGGCTTCATATAGGCCTATAAAGAGCAAAGCTGCTGCAACAGCTAACTACGTAAACATATGTAAACATTTTCGCAAAAATTTTTAAGGCTGTTTTTTGCAAAAGTTTATTTCAAAGTTTAATTTTAAACTTTATTTTTTTTAATAACTCATTACAATTCTTACTCAATTTTTAGTGCAGCTGTGGATCCCAAAGTATGGTATAAATCAGCACGGCGTGTTGTATATGTACCACTGATACGTGCTGAGACTTGCCTGAAAATGACTACCTGTAGCCGAAACATGTAGCAATGGGTTGATGGTAACAAAGGTTATAGTTGTGTGGATAGAAAGGTTTGTTGTGTTTGTGTATTCCTCACTGAGCACAACGAGGTGTCACAATTAAAGACTTCCATATCGATTTTTTAAATAATCTACCCAACGGTTTCCGTCACTGATCAGTAGGTCAAAGACATGGCCACTATATAAAGGCGAAATTAGCGGCAGAAAATTGATATCCCTTTTATCCATAACAAATCCCTCATAGGCTGCCATGACTTCAATCCACGCCAGTTTAGTGAGAGATCTGTAACAGCCAGTCACGTGTCCTGGAAAAAAAAAGCAGGGTAACAGGGTACCAGGTGGCCTTACACACTCAGGAAACACCTTACAAGAGTAAATTCGTGTCCATTGGATCGTTAAGGGGAGTAACTGGTGAGCATTTATTGCTTCTTACACACCTGAGACCACCATCCACCCCCTAACAAGCAATGCAATTCGCCCTATGTAATATATAGGAGTTGCAGAATCTAATTTGCAGAAACTACGACATTTCTTCCTTTAATACCCTCTATAAACGTGGAACACTTGGGCGATGGGTCAGTAAGATTAGGTGACACAAGGCCGAACATCGATACCAGCTACGAATAATCTTCCCCTCCAACACTACATACAAAAAAGAACTCTTGACCTCCTTAAAAATCCAACATAATTCGTTAATCACTGGTACAACCACGTGCAAAAGTAAAGCAACAACTCCAGACTTAGAGCACACCTAAATTTCCCTGTACGTTTGACAGTGATAACGGATGGGCTGTTGTAGGCATACATATGTAATTTGGTAGCCTGTGTTGGTATGTCATATAAGCAAACGTACACACTGTGTCAGAAACACGTTTTGTGCCTTAAACATCACCAACATTAGGTAGATGGGAACATATAACGATACAGCCTAACAATTTGGTAACTGAAAAAAAAAAGCGAAAATTAGCCTTTGAAGTAATAAACACATTGATAATTGCGTTGTTAAAACTCTGGCTCGCACCTCCAAGAAAACACACCTTATTTCCAATAAGAAACTGTCGGCTAATTGTTCATAGTAAAGTACCTGTTTATGCTAAGAAAAAGCTAAACTCTGGAAACATACTATGTGAGCAGAATTCCTATAGTACAATGACTAAATCTGAAGCTACAGAAGGTTACCACTGCTCCTTACAAGGTTAAGCACAAATACAGACTGCACAACGCAGTGAACATGAAATTATAATTTCTGCAAGTAAACATCGGACACTTTACGACATGCCCATGAAGTTTCATTATAAATATAGCAATTATCGACTAACTGGTATTCTGCAGTATAAGAGCTGAGAGGATTAAGAACGCGTGGCGAGTCACTGCGGTGAGAGCAAGTCACTTACACTGCCATGTGCACGCATTCTCCAGTTTGATATTCTGCCATACAACACCTGAAACCCGTAACCACGATTTGGGGAGACACTTGGAAGACAGCAAGTCCTTGCAGTGTCAAGTGACTACATTGCTGCACTGGTATTCAGCAGTATAAAACTTGAAACCAGTATGAATGCTTCAATAAGAGGAGCAAGTCAACTGCAGTGCTAAGTGTGCAGGGTCAGCAATCTATATTCTTACTGTACTTTCAATAGGCCTAAGCAACAGGCAAATGTCTTTGTAAAGTACTTATGTCCCTCAGCACAGCAAAGAACACTTCAAACATATCAGTCCTCTCCTGCTTATCTTGCCAGAATGCAGATAAACAGAACTTCATGCACAGCCAGTCCTCAAAATGCTTAATCACCAAAACATAAATTCAATTTTACTTTGCATTTGTAATAATTAGCTGTACAAATTGTAAAAGTGGACAGCATCGCACAACTGAGCAAATTACATATGTGTAAACAGCAGAAACCGGGTGTGAAGTAAAAATAAGGTAAGATTAGTTCAGTAAAAGAATATGTGATAACACAATAAAGTATGCAGGGTGCTGTGGCAGCTAACACCAGGTTTCTTGTAGTGCACAGCCCATGAAACCTTATTAACTAGAAAACATCTGGCTAGCCTATTGCAGCCTACCATAATTTTCTTGTGTGATGCTCCCACTTACATCTAACCTCATTAAAAATATGACTAAATTTCTGAGATTGGTAGTGTTGGTACAACCTAAAATTTTCTTAAAAGATATCTCTTCCTTTATCATTAACCACTTATTTTCCATAAATTTTTTCCTCTATCTCTGTGTTTCTTGGAAGTTAAACAAGTACACACATGGCACTTTCCTCTCCTTGGCATAGTGGATATTTCTCCCCTCAATTCCACCCTTTAACTCCCTTGATTTCAATCTTCCTATATGAAATCAAGGCAACTCACTCCTTGCATTCCAATTACAATGCACTACGTATTCCTCCCAACCTACTACAACCTTAATTTTGCAGTAATCAAAGAACAAACGTCTACCCTGAATATTTTCTAAGGCTGTCTGTCTTTGTATATCTGCACAACTCAAGGGTGCACCCAGAGCAGGGGCTGCCTGGCTGCAGCCCTCCCTGAACCCTCCAAAACTGAAATTTAATAAATATAGATATTATGTAGATATGTAGATATTATGATATCAAAAAGTTTTGCGTAATTCCCCCTTCATTTGAAATCAGCTGCTGAAATTGGCTGATGACTAGTACATGAGAATTTTTAAAAATAAATTAATAAAATTAAAAATACAAGAATAGGACACTGTGATTGAGTCCTGGAACATGTAGCTATATATGCACGTATATAAATGCAGTTGCAGACAGTGTTATGTTGTATTTACAATATGATTTGTATAATATAATTTTTAAAAACAAATGTAAATTATATACAGCCCCAGGGTCAGCCCCTCCAAGGAAAAATTCTAAGTGCGCACCTGGCGTATCTGATTTTCAGAATGAAGGACAACTAGCTCAGAATTTGACTTGAGTGAACATGGTAAACAACTGTCCCATTCAACGAATGCAATTCCTTTCCTCTGCAATTAATAAACTATTACCTATTAATGAAATACCTTGCACCATGCACATAGTTTCAGCAAACAAAATAAAAATCTCTGATGGGCTTGAAATCAACCCAAAGATTTTTCAGTTTAAGATAAAAACAACTGGCACTACAACACATACTAAGTGAAATCATAAAAATTCAAACAAGTAGGCCTGTTGAGTTCCTCAATATCCTCTTCACGTATTCCACAGAAGTGGTCGAAAAGCAAATTCACCTGGTCGCCAGTGATGACAAAAATATTAGTTGGTGTTTCAGAAGTGCCATCTGGCTTTCTGGCACTCTCACTTGATCACTTCTGACCCAGAAGAAATGGAAAAATGTATCAAGAGGCAATAAGATCAACAAAAAGTCATAACAATTAATTTCTTAAACTGACACGTACCAACTAATGCACCATTAAATTCATTGTTAACCTTTATAAATAATCCCTGACATATGTTTTGACGACACGTTGTCATCCTCAGGGGGTCACTGGTGTGATGTCCACTCAAATATCCATATGGTATGGCAAAAGATTATTTGCACTCACTAATTCTTACAGCCACCGTGTCAAAACACTGACATCATATAATCACTATACACACAGATGTTTCCGTATTTATTGAATTATGTTAAATTATGATGTAAAATATATCACCTTTTAAAATTTAAAATCAACACACAGCTAAAATTTAGCAATGTCACATTTTTTGTTCAATCTCTGTGTAGACATTTCATGTTTTTTCTTAATGAACATCGTGTTACTGGGTACTGTTGTTGTGGTACGGGCTGTAGTGTGTCCGTAGATACGTTTTTTGACAACGAAGCTACATCCTGTAGTAATGTAGAGCATGTGCTTAGTTATCTATGTACGGTCAATCTATGTGAGTACGTGTCAGTTTATGATAAAAAATGCACAGTTGTAAGAATATAAAATTAATTTCTTGTTTAAATTAGGTGTTTCCCATTACCTTAATCATGACCAGCCTGTGTTTGGCACAAACAGTATGACAACATGAAGGCATGAATTTCACCTGCCAATCTGCAGTCAGGGCCACAGAAAGGTGCTAGTAAATACCGATCACCTTCTTCTGCTGACCATAATATAGGGTCATTGCATTAGCTGACAACTATGAACTGCCACTTCCTGTCAGCTAGTTTATCTTATTAACATAGCCCAGTCAGCTGACTGCCCACATGCACAGCATGGTAGCAGAGGGGAAGTGAAAAATGATAGTTGTCAGATAAAATAAGGACTTTGAATCTTCCTGTTTCCTGGATTTTTCATATATTTTTTTAACTCCACTCTATAAAGTTAAAAAAACACTTCTCGAGAGGTAATGTCCACTGTGTACATAAAAAACAGTCAAATCTCATATATATTCTCACAAACCAAATAAATTCACTAAAGTTTACTGTATCTACCACACATTTCTCACATATTAATGACTTTGAAATCCAATTCCAATTTAAGAATAAATCACCAGTAATTCCCAGACTGAACAATATATCCTGAACAAGGCCAGTGGTTGTCTAATCTGTGAGGGAGTTTTAGACAGTGGCTAATAAACCAGTACAGCAGTCACACAGCAATATGTTCTGCTGAACGTTCATGCAAATAGTTCCATTTTTCACCATCAAAAACCCTTCACCCTGCTCTCTCCCCATATTTCACATCATTGCAGAATTGTATTCCTGGTATCAGAAGTTACACAGAACCATGCTTATTAAAATCCTCTCATGAACTGTCATTTATAATATATATCCGGCAACTACACAGAAAAATATTTATATTAATACATCACCAATAACTCAGTTGGTCTTCAAATCAATAAGGAATAAACGTCTACTGCTGTCCAATGTAGAGTTTGAACCTGATATCTGATCCTTACCATAAATAATGAAATGTGAAAAATTCTGCAAAAGCAATCATTTTTAAGTTATACAGTATTTGGTGACATATGCCACTTGGTTATGAAGTTGATTTGTGTGTGTTGGCAACTCTCACATTGCTCTACAAATAACTTAAAAACAGTTACAGCATGACTCCAATTATCTGGACGCTGGTTAACTGGATCAGCTTAGCCCTTCAGGTAACTTTGCCGAGAACTCTACAAAACTAATTTGCCTTGAAATTACCAGTTATCGGATCGACATATCCTTGACTTCATCCAGTAAGTCTGCAAGTCATACATTTTCTTAGTATAATTGTGCTACATCTTTTCTATGGCTTAAATTTTTCCCCAAATTGTCAAATTCATATAAGGGATTATGTATAAATGTTTTATTTGCACGTAAATAAATATGTAGCCTAAAAATAGCCATTTGTAGAATATTTTTCCACCTTAAACTGCCAATGTAGCCTATTTTCAAAGAAAAATCCAATTATCCAGATATTCTGCATCAGATTGGGACAGCTCGCAGTCCCAATTAACCCAGATAATTGGAGTTATACTGTACTTTCATTCAAATGCTTAAACCTACATAGAGTCACCTGCCAGAAACAAGAATTAATAATTATAAAATTTGTTTATAGATTTGCGTACGTATTTCAGTATAATTTTCCAGTAAATTGGGGTTTTGCTGTCAACAAATATACACTATTTTGGCAATTAAGGCAAACTGTCAACACTGCACACTTATGTTACTGAGCAAGAAAACAACAGATGTACATTCTTGTGCACATCCAGCAAAGAAAATGTTGTCACTAAAGAAAGAGACAGAATCAATCTGAACCACAATGAAATGAAATAAGAATCAATCTGAACCACAATGAAATGAAATAAAATAAGTATTTTCACTTGGAAATGGCTGATTTGTAATGGAAATAACCTGCAGTACTCACCACCAACATAAACAACTAAATTCACATACAGCAAACAAAAAAAAAAAGGCCAGCTTTGCAATTACCTAATACCTAATAAAATGCCAGTATTATATGCAGAATTTAACAAAAGGTTTTGGAAGAATTTTGTAATTTTTCACTATGGTTGTACATATATGCCTTCCTGTGTTGTACATAAATTAGGAAATGTTTGAGACATATCATTATTACTGATAATCAGAAATTTGAAATTGAAATGTTTATGTAAGTAGACATAACTTGGATTTGTGAAATTTACAAATATTTTATTTAAAACTTTGCAGTTTTCTCCTACACAAATACCCTACTGCTTTGCTCAACAGCCTTCTGTATTAAAGTATCTTTGACATGAGGCAATGGAATGCTGAAGTTTGATCACTGACACATTACAGAAAAGAGTCACAGTCATAATCAATTTAAAGGAAACCGCTCCCACCTCAACACACACACACACAGTCAGTTGCTGTTAACAAACAGGATCCAAACACATTTTCCTGGTTGCCATTCTGTTATTTTACAACGCACAAGAATGCCATCTTCACAACAGTTACTTTCCACCAGACAGAATAAGTTTCATTGGTTATTTCCGAATATGAACTTCACCCGTCTGCCACGTTGGAAGTACAGACAATTCGAAAACTAGCCTCTAATGAAACAATATTCATAACATATATAATAGAAATATACTTTGATGGTTCAAGAATTATTAACAGAGGCCATATACGTGGATGGCTAAATGGAAGGTTACACAAGTACACATGGCCATAAAAAGGGCAGAAGGCTGCATTTTCACCATGCTCATAGCCATTTTTTATGATAACAGTGAATTCTACAAATGGTCTGATCACAAAAACAATATAACCTGCTAATAATTTATGCCCTCTACTGTCCTTCCAGTTCTTTTATCATGAAATACAGTTAATTATAAATTAATTATTAATGAACAATGCTCGTCTGTGCATGATTTCAACCAGCAGATATTCTCACCACAATGAATGTGTCAAATATAACCTCAAACTTTCACATCATCTACCTGACCAGTTTTCATACAAAATTACACATATAACTCCAATAGTTCAAAAATGATCACCAACAAACACGAAGTTAAATAAAGGTTATGTGTGCCTGACATATTGTTTTGCTTTCGATAAATTTCTACACAAAATTTCTATCCATTTCTACACAAAATTTCTGCTCCTTAAATTCCTAGTGTCACTCACACCTCACAAGTCTGAAGTCACCATGACTGTATTATTATGGCAGGAATTTTGAGAGTACGAAGGCAAGATGACCTCTAAGCGCACCAAGATTCAAAGTCCGTAAATTGCTTCCAACACTACTTGCGACTTTCATTCTACATCCTTTCATTACACAGGTTTTCACCTACCTGTAATTCTACTTCAGCCTTCCACCTTTACCTGAACTGTCCAAGTCACTTAACACTCATGAATGAAATGCTTAGTCACTCATACTTAAGAAAAAATTAATGTTAAATTTACACAACAGAGCCTACTGTACCATTTTTACACTTTGTTTATTTATATGTTCTGCATAATTGTTCACTTTTCTTGTGCCATATAATGGGACCATGGGAAAGTCCGAAGCGTGAATGATTACAATCACAACATACCATCACCAGAATCCTACAAAATTGTACAAAAAGTATGCTAATCTTTAACTTAACCTTGAAAGTTCAATGTTTTTTATTTGGGAAAAGCAATCCCTATTATTACAGACTACAGGCTACACTTCCTGCTTTATGCAGGTTTGATTTATATCGTGATCTTCTGAAAGGCAACCCTCTCTTGTGAAACTAGGTAGCGAGGCTAAAAGGACTCCAATGACTACATGTGTCTCAAGAGTTCTTCAATATCAAACAGCTGGTTCACAGAACAACACAAAATGTATGGTCAGCCCATATGCCTTTTCCTTCAACAAGGAAGACAATGAAATTTATAAATGTGTGCTATGTCTTTACCTGTTTCTCCAAGTTCAAAGCAAGAATACATGATTCAGGAAATCCAGCTGGGTTACCTGAGACTTAAGTGCACTTTGGGCTTCACATACAACCCAAAGACTGTACCTTACTCACGTGTAAAATTATGTTATATGAAATATAACAACAGCTACTGTTCGATGTAAACACATAATTCAGTAATGGAAAGTCATATCACAGGATTTTCACAAACATGTACAGAAACATCTGTTTCTGTTTCGTAAGATAAGCAGAAATGTTTGGCATAAAGAATCAGATTTCTTGTTCACAATTTACATACAAGTATTCTGAATGCTTCTAAGTATATGTGGAAAAATTGTGGTTGCTGTCAAAATACCCTCTTAGCAGTATCACGTACATCAGCAGGAATGGATGAAGATTGATCACAATTTATTTTATAGCCATTTTCCTAACAAACACTTCCTGAGAAAATGTGTGCAGGATTCTATTAAGAACATCACTGAGGAAAGAAGAGATTGCAGAATGCAACACAGATTGCACAACATGGCAATCCACGTACTCTAAATATTAATCTGCATTTGGCAATTAAAATAATTGAGATAACATGGCACACAACATAAAGCAGAATTGTATTGTGAAAATAAGAAACTTATGTAACACCAACAAATGCACTATTCTATATTTATCCCTGCTATTTTTTACAGATAGTATGGACAAACACAGAACAGTGCATTTGTTAGTATTACATAAGTTTCTTACTTTGTCACAATGCATGGCATACACAGTGTAAAAGTTGAATTGTGAAGTTTATCATACTTGTACGCCTACAAAGGCTAAATATGATCCCGTATTTACACAACTGTTTCAAGCGATATCGCCACGAATGCATAACTTTACTATGCGCGAAAATTCACAAAACTGTACATAACATTGAAAAATACGACATAATTGGAATAAATACACACGGAAGTAACAAAAAGTTAGGTTATATTGCTGACACAATACTAATATTTACTCAAATAATATTACACCTTAAAATAAATACTCACCTGTATTAAACGACCAAGAATAAATCCAGTTGACAATATTTATCTCGATAAAAGTCAAATCAAACATCCGTTAGGCACAACCATTCCTACGACAACGCAACTCTAATCTTTCGCGCCACACACACCACCAGAGTTACCAACTAAACAACTAATCTCTGGATTACTGGTAACACATTTCAACAAGCACGAATAACTGCAATGGTAGCAAAATAATTAATTACACAAGTGATGTGATTATTTAACTTCATCTTGCTTTCCTTTCCCTCGTGTGACTCTCCGACAATGTTCATGCACATTCAGTTCATTACATAATACCACACTTACAACATTTTTACCTACATATTCCGAGTTCCTGACGTAAAAATTACGCATGTGCGTCTTCAATAGAATGTCAATGTATAACAACACTGCAACTTACTTGCACGCCTAATGTAACGTTGGCACGTATATGGTATTGGCTGCACTGCATCATACGAGATTCCGGTTCCGGTCGTGGAGTAGCATGTATGAGAAATTTCGTAATGGTTTTTCGTGGTTTCCATGCAGCTGAGAACTCTAAATTGAATACATTTCTAACAAAGAAAAAGAGTAATTCTGTGCGTTGTTTGGACATAATAATTAATATACACGAACAAAGTGTGGTTAAGGAGCCAAAGAAGGTAGGATACATGAACAACGAACTAGTTGACTGGTAATAGCTACATTCGCAGCAAAAGCAGTTGGTAGGAAAGCAAAGGAAAAACACCTCTGTGCTGCAGTTGCTGCACGCGAATCTTGGTGAAAAAAGGATGAGTATTACATCAGGGCAGACAATCGAAGTAGTGACATTATGCTGAGGCAAATTGTGCGAAAGTTACGACAGCGTCTTATTTTGCACCCCCTCTCAAACATCTCAGCCCTTCGTACGGGAATCTATTAATAACCCCCTGCAGGGTGAGCTATATGCCACCCCCTTGTCTTGTCATGTATGATGGGGAGAAGTGATTTGGCGGCACAAGCAATTTTTATTTTGTGAATGAGAACCAAAATACGGACTGATATGCCGCATAAGTATCGCAGTTGTTGAGAAAAGGGAAACTTCATTCTTGCGCGGATTTCATTGCAATTAATTGGTATACGGTAATAAAGCGAAAAAAATGCAATTGTCATACCTAAGCCAAAATAAAATACCAAACCTTTAACTACATACAGCTCATTGGTAATGACATGTATCCTCCGTAACTTAAATACTCGGCATTATACCACACATTGGATTTATGTGTTTCACGTGAAACAGTGATTATTCGACTGAATAATAATAATAATAATAATAATAATAATAATAAGTTCGTGTTTACAATGGACACTGCTTTCCATAAGGTAGGATCTCAATTTTTATATGTAAGCGAAATGAATGTTAGACTTCAAAGAATCAGCTAACGTATCGTCAGTGCTGGTCTGCATTTCTTTGAGAACCTGGATGATCAAAGACGTAAAAAGTTATAACCAAGACAGAGAGCGTGTATAAATTAAAAGGCAACGAAGAAGAGCAGAAATAATATATTTACAGTATGCTGACGTAGAATATATGGTTTTCTCTGTTGTAAAGATGGAAGCAACAGGTTCTACCGAAAAGCTGATAACCATACACCAGGCTACACTATATCATGTTCCAGAATACTGCATATTAATGTTCACCATCGTGGGAACGTCGAATTTCACATGACTCATTTTCTTGTTTAGATTTTCTCCAGTATTATGCACGATGAAACGGTTTGATAAGACTCGATCCTGGATCCACGTCATCCTCTGATGTTAAGCCCCTTCCTCAAGGCAAACCGCTGCTAATATTTCCGGGAATCTGAGGGTACCGGAGCATAGAACGGGAAGTAAATCAACTGCTCCCCTACCACTACCCTGTCCGCTACATGCAACTTCCAGGGTCCAGCAAACCCCCCCTTACACCCCCCGTTGTGAAAAAAGATGTTATATGGTCCGTAAAAATTTGTCGCACACATAGAAGGGGATGGGTAGCTGAAAACTGTACAGAAGGCAGAGAAAAAATAATAAAAATAAGTTGTAATTTACTAGAACGTGGACATCCATATTACACACTCGACATGTATATATGGTGAACTAATGGCCAGGAAAATTTGCGCTAATAAATTCCCACACTAGTCGCTTTCATCCCCTCTATAGGGCAGCCATATCCCACCAAAAATACACGAAGTTGAATTCAGTTCGCTCTTTCAACCACTTGCAAGGCAGAATTTAACAGCAGTCTTTTTAAAATACTGCGTCAAGTTTAATTATATATTTGAAACCGCATTTTTCAACATGGCTTAAAATGTACCCTTAAGGTGGATGCAGCACTTAATTCCGAAACGTTGGTAACTCTCTACCAAACAGTACAGAATCACATTCAAGAAACAAAGAATCTTAGGTGCTATTGTTTGGCCCGGGTTGCCTGGAGATGCCTCCGATTCTTCTAAGCCCACGCCCGCAAACAGAAGCAACCTCACTCCATAACTTTTAATCAAGTTTTTATTCCATTTTCTGCGAATTTATGTACATATGATTTTTCCTGGCCAGTTTTACTCTGAAATTTTGTGCCTTGTAACCGACGAGATTTACTGCTACATCCTTTCTTGAGCGGTCTGAGCTGTGTGCCCTTAGGGCGGATGCTGCGTCTATATCTTGCTTATTGCCGTGGTCTTTCTCCCTCAAGTGAGGGAGGAATCGACGAATATTTTGAGGGTAAAATGAGAGTGGACCTGCATGCCAAAACACGACCAGCGGGCACTTTTGAATTATCCATGGTCAATCAACAATATAAAGGAAGGGAGCTGTGGCAGTGTTTTACTTAGCATAGAGTCCGGTTCCTACCCTTACAAGATTTCTTCCATGACATTTCACATGTGATGTCCACCACCCTCAATGTAGGGGACTTGGGGCTGACTGAAGCTTAGATTTGATCTATTGATGTGGATTTTCCCATTTTCTTGTTATACATGTAACTTCCTGATACCGACCACTACATCTTGTCTCCTCGCTGGGTCCACAAACTCGCTACAATTTAACCGGAACGCGAGGTAGGCTTACTTACAGATCTGTCTCTTGAAACAGGCTCGTGGCAAAAAGTCCCATTACTTAGGTCTACAGGTAATTTGTTAGTTTTGGCCAATGTGGAATCTGGCCGAGATGGCGGATTCAGTTAATATGTAGCCTACTTGAGGTGGCAAGGGCGGGTTATTGTCTTTCATTTCGTCCGTCAATTTTAAGTCACTGTCGCTGTACAGGTGACTCGCTAGTAGCCTTCGCCGTAAAAATTCCACCGCCCAAAAAGTAAAAAAGCCCTACACTGGAATATGTGTGTATGTGTGTGTGTGTATGTATGTATGTATGTATGTATGTATGTATGTATGTATGTATGTATGTATGTATGTATGTATGTATGTATGTATGTATGTATGTATGTATGTATGTATGTATGTATGTGTGTATGTGTGTATGTATGTATGC